>CAIGRB010106659.1:40502-60502 GCA_903798255.1 Fraxinus quadrangulata
CCCCTCCTAACTTTAAAGTTCTACGTCCGCCCCTAACCGCCGCCATAAATACCTTTCAAAGTTGATCCTTTGTCCGCATCTCCACCATCTCCGCCGCCCATTCTTTCCTTTGCTGCCATGATTTCTATGTCATCAATTTCCAATTCTTACTTTCGAATCATCTGTCTCCTTAATGCCATGAAATATGTATCAGTAGTATTGGCGGCAGATGTTGGCATGGGTTGATGTGGATTGACAACCACGCTAAAGTATTTCTAAGGTTTGGATTGTAGATTCGAGTTTTGTACATGGATCTGGTAGTTGTTTTGTGTGTGAGTAGGGTAAGGTAGGTTAGGGGTGGATGAATTGGAGGTGGTCAGATTTTTAGATTTGTTGTGATTTTTGGAGCGGGATACTGTGGAGGGAGAATAATGTTGGTGATGGTGATGGTGATGGTAATGGGTTCGATTACAGATCTATAATTTTTGAAATGGTGGTTTGTTTTAATTTTTTTTATAGAAGGTGGCGATGACAAGAGTACAAATACGACAATTTAGGAAAGTGGTGGCGACGACTACAATGGTGGTGCATGAGTTAATAAATTCCAATTACAAAAGAATACTCAAATTGTAATAACAATGACATGTATTGTAAATTACAATTTCAAAAATTACATACATTGTCAGCTAGCTTGCTTGCAGCAAGCTGGCACCAGCCAGCCTGCATGCAGTGCTCTTCGTTATTCGTTCCTATTTATTTTTTATTTATTTTTTCTTTCTTTCTAACGGTAAAATCATTCTTTTATCTATAAATTTCAGTTAATTGGTAATATTTATCTCATTTGTAGTCTTTCAAAAAATTATACTTGTTACCGCCTTCCAAAAATTAATCTTGTTACTGCAATTACAATTATTCAATTGCACATATCATCATCATCTCTATTATACTTCTTTCTTCTCACTACTAAATTATTTAAAGAAGTTGGATCATCTCAAAAGTCAAGGAAAAAAAAAATCAGAGGTGTGGCAAATTTTTACAGTAAATGAAAAGAATGGAAAAGCAGTATGCAATATCTGTAAAAAAGATTATGCCTAGAGATATGGTCAAGGCACCGGCACACTACGGAGACACAAAGAGAAACATCTAAATGAAACATGACATTTGGATCCTAAACAAATTCAAATCACTGGTTTTACTAATGCTAGTGGATCAATTACTTTTACTAATTTTATTTATTCCATGAACGAATATGAGTTGGGAAGTCGGAATTTTTAGCAGCTCGTGAGATGCCCTTCAAATTTGCAGAACATCAGTATTTTGAAGAGTTCTTGCAAAAGTATATTCAACCTTCTTACAGGAGTATAAGTAGAAATACTGCTCTTTCTGATTCTATGAAATTATTTTATACAATGGCTGAGAATTTAAAAAATGAACTTAAAAAAATTGATGAAATTATGTGTTTCACGTCTGATTATTAGTTTGGACGAAATCATAATGGTTATGCTTGTGTTAGAGCACATATCATTGATAATAATTGGTTATTGCATAAAAGAATTATTGCTTTTCATTTACTTGAATATCCACGTAATGATGTAAATTTGTGTGAAAATTTATTACAAGTTTTTAATGAATTTGGCGTGTTAAATAAACTATTTAGTGTTACCTTTGATAATGCAAGTGCTAATAATACATGCATTGAGCTTTTAATTAGAACGGTTACACCCCTATATGATTCTAAATTATTTCACATGCATTGTGTTTGTCATATATATAATTTAGTTGTGCAAAATGGTTTGAAATTAATAACACCACAAATAAGTATAATTAGAGAATCTATTAATTATATTTCTTGTTCAGATTCTAGACAACAAGATTTTGCAAAAAATTGTAAAAATCTTGGATTGAGAAGAAGAAAATTTGTTTATGATGTTTCTAATAGATGGAATTCAACTTTTTTAATGTTAAAATCGTGTGTTGGCTATACTAATGCTATTAATGCATTTGTTAATTCAAAGCAAAATCAATTATATATAACTGATTCGGATTGGGAAAAAGTATTTGAAGTTATGAAATTTTTGAAACCTTTCTATAAGGCAACAAAAGTTAGTTCTGGAGTTTATTATCCAACTAGTAATATTGTACTTTTACAATTAGTATAAATTGTTGGACAGTTTTTATCATTTAGAGACGATCCATTTTTCTTTCAAATTATTCACTCAATTGAGGAAAAATTTAAAAAATATTATGAAAACATGCTACTAATTTTTCTAGTGACAGCTGTAATGGATCCTCGCATTATGTTATTTGGAGTTCATTGTGCTTTAAAATCACTTTCTGAAACATTAGCTTTTAGCATAAATATTACAAATCGACAATTGGATATTTTTATTAATGAAATGTATAACAACTATTTTATTAAATATGGTAACAATGAAAATATTTCTTCTTCTACAAACTCTAGTGCAACTTCTAAAGGCAAATCTTCTTTTTTTTTTTTCTCCGTAATAGCTAAGAAACGTAATATTCTTGGTTCTTCATGTACAACTTCAACTGCAAATCCAAATACCACACTTGCTGAATTAGAAAGATATTATCAGTGTGATCATTATAATTTAATATCTGAAGATGAAGTGGATAATTTAGATGTGTTACGATGGTGGAAATTAAATGAATGGACATATCCTGTATTATCTAAAATGGCACAAGATATACTAACAGTTTTAGTCTCAACAGTGGCATCCGAGTCTGCTTTTAGTGCAGGTAACAGGGTATTGGACGAAAGAAGATCTAGACTTAAAAGAAGATATTTTGGAAACTCTCATATGCGTGAAAGATTGGATATTCGCGGATTGAATGAGGCAAGATAAAATTATTGATGATGTTGCTGAAGACTTCAAAAATCTTGCAGTTCCTGAAAATTGATTGGAAAAAAAATATTAAAATATATAATTTTTGAACAACTAAATTATAGTTAAGATTTAAGTAGGTGCCAACCTAGTTGAGATGTACTTATGTTATAAATATTTGATAATAGTAATTAGAAATGCATTTAGTTGTTATTTGTTTAAGTAAAATTTAACTTTGGAAAGTTATAAATAATTCATGTAACATTAAATTTGAATTCTATGTAAACATTTCTTGGTATAAATATGAATTTATCATTTTGTTCAATTCTTAGTTTACATTTAACAAAAAAAAAATATTTTTTGCTATAAATATGAAAAATTCTATATTTTTGTAATTTTATTTATACAATAATACGGGCCAAATCGGAACAAATCGCGACCCGCCCGACTGTGACCGCATGGGCTCGACCCGGCCCAGAACCTGTAGCAGGCGGGCTTTTTTTTCACGCGGGCCGTTACCGGCCTCATATGTTGGTTGGCCGACCTGGCCCGGACCACCCGCATTGACACCTCTACCCCCACCCACCTCAAAACCAAAATCCACCAAAATTGTTGGCACCCACCAAGGACTATTGCCAGCAAATTCGTCACTATTCTGAGCCAGTTTCTCCTTAAAAACTACTAAAACCAACAACATATATAAAGATCCATCTAAACGCAGAGGAAGTAGAAAGATTTGCACCATTATCACCAATATCCAACCACCATCACCACACTAACCAACAAATCACCTCTCACGGCCACCAACCAACCCCACTCCCTCACCATTTTTTAAAGTGAATTTGCAACTAATGTCAATAGTGGCTAACAAAAAACACCTGTACTTCAGACCATGGGTATTGGCCGTGTTTGGAATTTATACACATTTTTAAAGCAACGTGTTTGCATCTTATTCTAATTATTTGTATTCTTCTATTGCAGACAAAGATGGTTGACCTAGTGAAAAAGTTAAAGGGAAGACAAATTCAAGAATAACAAGGCTATGTGTGAGATGCCCAAATTTGTTACTCTGCTTTCTTTTATGAGTTGGTCAAAATGATTCTAAATAAGAAGAGTTGGGGTCCTAACTGAAGTTTTTGACTCAATATAATTGATATTCTTGTTGGAGGTTGACCTTTATTTTGTGGCGACGGTGGCGCCGACGTTGGATGGGTGCGGTGGAGTCGGCCATTGGTAGTCCCAATGGTTTTCGGATAAAGGAAATGAGGAAGAAAGGGATGGGGGTCGGAGGGTTTTTTTTTTATTTATGTTTTTTTAACTAATTATTAATAGATTATAATTGTGTTTTTTGTTGAAAAATATAAAGTTACCATTTTATCTTTTTAGAAGTAAACAAAATTATGGTCAACTAATAGTCAAACTAACAGTTTCCCTCAATTTGGATTTTAGTTGCGATATTTTGAAAGATTGGTATCGTGATTAATACAAATAAAATGTTCGTGTCAAGTCTGTATAAAAGTAAAATGTTTGGTACTGTGACTGAAATTTCACTAAAAAAATTTTCATTTTATAATTTCAATCAAATGTAAAAATGCAAAAACTTCAAAAAGGGGGTCAAAATGCAATATATCGAAACTTTCCCAGCCTAAATATAAATAAACAATTATTGAACCCCCAAAGTCCCTCGATATTCTCTCGCTCTCTCTCACACAAACACACACTCTCTCTCTCTCGTACAAACATCCTCCGTATGCGTGTGCCCTGAGACCAGACCCAACATATTATTGGAACACAACTGCACCCACTAAACAATCACGTATACCGTATACGTATATATATATAGAGAGAGAAAAGAGGATAAACAATCAACAATAAAAGTGTGTTTGTCGTTGAGAGAAAAATAGAGTAATGAATAATATTTTTTGAAGAACGTATGATTAAAAAGTAAAATAATTTTATTGATTTGTGTGTAGAGTATTTTATTGGACGAATGTGTGATGAAAATTTTTTCTATAGTAAATAATTTTTTAAAATAATGATAACAAATAAGGACTAAGAGAAACACACACATTTGTATCTGTATGCGTGCAAGTGTGAGTCTGTAAGCGAAAAACCAGAAATAACTTCTATTTTTTAGGAAAAGTTGAAGTGTACGTAATTTTGATTATATGATGGTCTTCATAACGTGATGTAGATAAGATCTAGTTGTTGATGTAAAAATGTGAGATTTGAATTAAATCTTGAATTCAGTACTATATGTAATTATGAACACCATTATGTACAAAATTATATACGCGTAGCACATACCTAATTTTTAATGCTCACTTTCTCTCTCTCTTCTCTTAAAGATCTCTGATTGTATGTTTTGTTTTTCTGAAAAATCGTGCGCCCTTTTCCTCTTTTACTCTCTTACACAATCATACAAACACTTGAGCTTCAAAGATTCATGCTTGATTTTTGTTTTTCAGTTTTTTGGGATCCTTGATATGGACTTTTACTTTGAATATTTTTAAATTTTTTGGTGAAGATTCTTGTTTTGAGGTTTTCTTGAAGCTTAGTTATGGTTTAAATGGTGCTCTATTTCTGCATAAGTAAATATATATAAAATTTTATATAAGATACATATATCTACATATATATGGCTCATGCTCACAGTAAAAGTAACAATGATTATGCAAATGCTACTGTTTCTGCTACTGGTGATAATCAACAGAAGCTGGCAACAACTTTCCATGATTTTCTTGGCACAAAAGGTCGAAATCCTTCTCCGGCAGCTGGCGGCTGTGGCCGTACATCGTCGGAGGTGTCTCCATCAGCTTCTGCCTCCCTTGGTGCCTCTTCTTGTGGTGGCCGTGGGCCCATGTCGACCACTTCCGATCTGGGCTCCGGTAATAACACAAGTGCAACCTTCGTTCTTCCTTTCTTTACTTTTAATTTATTTTTATGACAGTACCTGGACTTCTTTAATGGGCTATTTTTTTTTTTTTTTTTGGTTCAGCTGACTTGTTGTATAAATGTGCTTACATCTTTATGTGTGTTGTACTGGATAGTTTGATTTTTTATATCATTTCAAATTTCACATATACTTTTGATTATTTTCAATATTGTAGAAATCTCACTTTACACTCGTACGTGTCTCTATGCTTGTACATGTCTACTTTCTGAGCTCATTTGATTCTGCAACTCTTTTGATAAATTGGGTGTTTGTGACTTTTGACAAAATTTAGTTTTGTGCGAGGTCACTGATGGAGATAGAAGTGTATGTGTTCATTCTGAATTACTTCGATTGAAATTGCTCGATAGGTTTGCTTTCCTTTTTCCCAAATTATTGACCAATTTCATGGTTGAGAGAATAGTTGCTTTTTAGTTTCCTAAGAGCGTCTCCAAGAGACCCTTTAAACATGATATTTTCTCTACTTTAAAAGAGTTAACATTTAAAATCACGCTCAAAGAGAGTGTGTTTCACTCTCTATAATTAAATGCATTCAAAATGTTTCAAATTTCAATGAAGGAAAATAATAAATAATCTAAAAGTTAGTTAAAATAAATGATAAAGAAAAATAATAAATGTTTTTTGAGAGTTAGTAAAATTAAGTGTTAAATATAAAGAGGTTATTGGAGTATTTCAAAATTTTAACTCTCTAAATTTATAGATGCTCTCCAAATAATAAATTTTGCTCTTTAAAAATAGAGAGTCTCTTGGAGATGCTCTAATATGTCCATATTTAATGGGCATTGTTATAACAAATATGAACTACTCCTATTTAAACCATTATTGATGTAAGGGTATATTAGAAATAGTGCAAGTAAAATTTGTTCTCACTATATTAATTACATATTCTTAATCTGTGTGAAAATATGAGCAAACATATCTCTGTGGGACAGAAGGAGTATGACTTTTCCTCTTTGGTTTATTTGTTATTCGGATAATTGTTTGACGAAAATGTTTACTGATTTACTCTAGAAATCCTACTCCTTATACACATGCACCAGCATTTTTATTTCTTGAATCGCATTGTTGAAACTATCACACTGTTGAGCGTATTAGTGATTATTAGATGATACTTGAAGATTAATTTTAGTTTGATTTTTTTCAATCAACTATGCTAGAAAGACATGTGGGCAGTCATTTGGATGGAATACCATTTTATCAATCAAGAGGTGAGTTTATAGGACCTGAGACAAGTAATAGATTCATAGGAACTAAACGAAGTAACTCTGACTTTTTTATGGTGTCACCAAAAGAGAAATTTCCACAAGTGCGACCAGAATCACTCGAGAGCTCACATTTAATGAAGGTTCGTTCTTTTTATTTCTACGTCTTCTCAATTATTTTCCTTCTTGGCTTGTTATTTTAGAATAGGTAAAGGGATGTTGTGGTCTTATTTTTTTTTAAATCTCATTCCTGAAGTGCATGTTTGGAACTCAATATTAGACTCCAGTAAACAGCAAAATATTAGCTTCTTTTTGTTTCTTAATACAATCTATTGCTGTCTAATTCACATTACAAAACATGCTAAAAATGTTTACTATTTCTTCTGATATCGGGAGTTCTCTGTTCAAGTTCAGCTACTGCGACATGCAGGGGGAGAGCGACCTAGGCAGCCACATGATGAAGAAACTTCCTTTACCATGCACCAGATGAGACCAATTTCGGCCTCTCTTATATCTCAATCTTCTAGTGGCGGTAACTCTAAATGGGATCGACCTATTCCAATGAATCTTGGGCCTTCATTACAGTATCATCCACATGCTGGTCAAGTTGTGCCATTTGGGTTCCAGACACCATCAAATAGGTTTAAAGATACTAATCCTGGTCCTTCTGCCATATCTCGAACAGCTGCTGATGAAGGATCTAGGACTGGAATGAAAGGATCTGGAATATTGAGTTCTATCAATGCAACTGGAGGTGTTTCTGAGAGATATCCTTTGGGAGTGCTCATACGTACTGATAAACAAAAGTCCGGTGTTTACATTTCGGAGCCAGAAACATCTGCTACGCCCAAGTTAATTCACGATACTAATGATTTTTCTAATTTTCTTTCATACCTGAGCTATCTGTGCAGTCGGCTAAAAGATTTATGAGTTTTATTTGTCTTTTATGACAGTCAACACAGAATAGAATCAGCCAGTTGTCAAATGACTATATTTTATGGTGGTCAAGCCCATGTTTTCGACAAAGTTCACCGCAATAAGGTCTGCTTTTTGAACTATTATCTTAAACAGAAATGTTCTCAAGTTTGTTTGAATTGATAAGCATGCGAATAGAAAATGCATCCTTTAACCCAGCTGTGATCCAATGTCATAGCATCTTTATCATCAAGCTTAATTTTAGCTACGCTTACAAGTATTATGCTTTTTATGCTAACTTTGGAAGTTACTTATATTATTGCCTAGAAGTGGAGGTTGGATCAATGAAACCTTTTCGGGTTTATGTATCAAGGAGTGCATGTTTCTACTTTGATCTTGGACAGGAAGTGTACTGAAGCTATGGAGGAGCATGTCTACGAAAGCCTCTCATAATGGTCGCTGGAAGCCAAGAGAACCACCCTCTGATTATGGTCACTGAACTTAAAATCTAATGTGGCTAATTAGGAAAATGTCTTTGGAGATTTTATTATAAATCTTCCTTGTGCTGTAGGGGTGTAGGGTTGTTAGGAGCAAGTGTGGTTCGTAACAAATAGTCAAGATCTAAAAAGTTTGGCGAGTCATTCCCTTGGAAACATTTGGAAGTCCATATTTACGGGATTTTCCCATTTACAAAATGGAATGTAGGTGCTGGAGATAGTTGTTTTAGTAGTAAGATTGGATTAGTTTTTGCTCGCGTCGATATTTTGACAATTATACAAATTTTCTTTTCTTAAAATTGTCCTATAAATTTTGTTGGTTCACCCTTGGAAAATGGAAAAACAAATTGGAATTTTCAATTACAATTGCAACTTGAGGATGGTAAAATTTTTAAAATTACCATTGAGAATGTTTGTTTTAAACCTTCTTAACGTGCCAAAAGGTGGGTTTGTTTTTTATTTTTTATTTTGTAACGTGCCAAAAGGTCGTGGATGTTGAATTACTCAAACCTTTTTCTGTGGATGTTGAATTATTCGAACCTTTTTCTTGCGAGTCATTCTTCTCTGCTCTTGTTGATTCGCCAGTCCACCCCATCTTTGTCATGTTCGAGTCCATTTTGTTAAGGTGAAAATTAATACTTGTGAATTGGTTCAAAAGAAATATGCCTATTTCTCTCTTTGTAGTTTATGGTTGCGTGATATGTAAAAAAGGTTTGGAAGGGTATTGATCATTTATTTTTACATTGTGATGATGGCTATGGTGTCAATTTTTTCAGGAAGTTGGTTTTCCATGGATTATCCTGAGCACATGTTAGGGGTTACTTATTGAAAAGCCCATAAGCTTCGATAATGGTGAGATGTGTGCAGTAGTGGAGAGCAGCGATTTTCGGCTATATTTTGACTGGTTTCGCAAGAGACAACATGATTTCTGAAGAACAAGAATAAGAAGTTCCTAATTGTAGTATAGGTCTGAGTTTTAAGAATCACCTTGATTTCTACCTATAAAAAGTCCAAGGTCATTCATTTTCCTTTAATTGGCCTTAGCTGGAAAATATATAGTATATTATGAATGTTGAGTTTTTGAGCTGTAGACATTTAGGCCTCTAGGTCTGGTGACATGATGCAACTGAGCCCCCTCATTGTCAAAGAACGAATGTTAAGTGGTGAAATATAGTCTCAAGGAAGCTATTGAAGGAACTACTTCATCAGTTAAAAGACAAGACTACAATGTACATTCTGATAACCAGTGCTATTAATTGGAGGACAATATTCATTTATTAGGACTGGGAACCAAAATATTTTCATGAACTACCTTTTCGTCTCAGTTCTTTAGAATCTAGGAGTATAATTCTGATGCTGGATTGGCTGTTGAGTAATTTTCTTGCTGTGAACAGAATTATTCATACGTGTATAAAAGCATGATGCCGAAGCATACCTCTTTTTTAGCGCTTATTTTTGAAGCTAGCACTTAAGGAATATCTTCATTTATGGAAGAAAAATTAGTTAAATCTTATCTAATTGTACTGTCCAATTTCGTGTTCAGTTCGTTGAGTTTTGAGCCATTACAATAATTGCAATCGCTCCACAAACCATGACGAATTTTATGGTCTATATCAGGCAGATATTATAATGGCCTTAGCTAGATCGAACGGAGAATCTTGGTCAACAACTTGCGAGCCAAAATCTGCATCAGGGCCTCCAACTGGAGATAATTGCATACCTGGTGATGCAAGCATTGCTACACCGAGGGAGTTGCATGAGAGGACATCAGACAGAGGGAAATCCCACCATGGTTTTGGCTCTGGTGATTAACAAATTCTTTCCCAATTGTTTACACACGTAAAATTCGATAATACCGTATTTTTCACTTTGGCAATGGAGTTTGCTCCATGTTTTATGCAATTGGTAGGTAATTATCAAGTGATGATCTCCTTGTATGCAAGTTACATCATATAGATTTAGCTTTTTATGCCAATCTATGCACTTTCCTGTATATTAAACTGTGGTGACACTTCAATATAGAATTGGATGCACATTGCAGGCAGTCGTTCAGGGGGGGTATCGTAACTAAGGAATCAAAAGGCAGAGTTCAAGCATCCGAAATCAATGCTAGAGGTAAAGGCGGGGGCGTAAGTTATACTTGGCTCTGTTTGTGCTTGCTAAATGAATATCTATCCAATTAGTATTTTACATTTACCTCCTGCGAGGTCGAATCTTCCATGCTTGATTATTGTTAAAGCTTTTCGCTTCTTTTTATTATCTGTAAAAACCTCATTAAGCACTCGAATTAATTATGAGATCCCGATATTTGTCTTGTGAGCATTTTGAGATCTTTATCATGTGAATGAAACCTAGCTTGTACTATTTGTCGGACTATGTGGGGCGTAATCATATTTTATGCTTATCCTCTTGACTGCAAATCGGCCTGATATTACATGGGGTATATTGAAAGTGAACCACCGTAAATATGGGTTTGCTTGTTTTGTGATTTCATTATACTTATCCTTACTCTTGTAAGGAAGGACTTAGGGCTTTAATCCCTATCAGACGAGGGTGACCAACTCTTCCTACTTTATCAGTTATATTAAATATAAGTTAATGTCCAAGGTCTGAAACATGCTTTGTACTCAACCCGATGATCCACACTTTAGGGTCGAACCCACAAAGATGTCACTTCCAACTTACAACAAAGAGCGAATAGTCCTTTGGGTTTCGCGAGTATTGCCACACATTTGAATACCGATCACTCCCTCAGGAATATGACGCAATAATAGAGCTATGGTGGTGTTGGTAACATGTTGTCATGTACCATTTTGGTTGGATTTTATCGAGTACAAGGAATAGTCGTGACATGGGAACACCATCGGCTTGTTTCTATGTTAGAATATAAAAATTCATGGATTGTGTAGATTAACAGTTGCTGTATGTATATATTTTCTTTTCAGTATGTATAAGCTAAAGATATCAAATCTCATAATTTCAAGTATGAAAATTTTTCCTTCTAAATCCAGGAAACCTCTCGTTCCTTGCACATTCTTCCTACCATTTGAACGACATAATAAGTAAATTACTTTGTTGGTTAAAGTTGAAAATAGGTAGCAAAGTTGCTTATTTGGGTGATAACGAAGACAGACTTGAGAGTTACTATAAATAATTAACAATTTTTCATTTGAAAGATTGAATGTTGAAAAGCAAAAAGTAACTTATCTTTTGTTCTCTTTTCTTAACTTAGCAGAACTTCGTTAGCTAAGCTTAAGAAGTTCATTTATTACATTGTTTTTTTCGTCTATTATCGGAAACTCCATAGTATTACCCATCTCGTAATCTTTGAAACCCACTCATCAGTAAGTGAATATGACTCGATTAATCCCAAATTATCTACGACTTTGAAGATTGTATAGTAGATGTTAAATGTATTAGGATATTCGCTCTATTTTAACGCTATTCAAGCAAGGAAATGAACAAAAAGATTACTGGACATCGTAATCTCAAAAACTGGTTCGTGGTGAAATGCACATTCTTGCGATGGTGACCGTTGAAATTTGTGGATAGGAGTTCTCGTTCAAAGTTTTGGTTTTTGACATGAAGCTAAGAGGACGTATCTTTAAAACAAGATTGATTCCGGAAAGTCTTCAAGATGGAAATATGGGTCATCGTGAAGTATAATGAACCAATTTTAAATGTAGTCAGTCGTGCACCTTCCTTACAATCCGATTTTAAGGGCATAATGTGGTGGTTACATTTATTCTTAATCATAAAGTCTTGTAATGCACATGACAAATCTATCGGGGAAACTGGACGAAAATGTCATCTCATCGTTAATTAATAGAAGGTTGAGAATAGAAGTTCGATGAAATAAAGAATGGAGATAAAGTTACTACAAAGATCAAAAGTCTAGGGATTGTAAGTGCAATTTAGTTAAAAGTTGGAAGGCTTGTGAAACCTTACCGTTACTTTTATTTTTCTCAACAGTTTTTGCTTTCTTTAGCAAACAAACGAAACGCGCCCTTAAAGTTTCAAACGAAGAACAGACTAAACCCTAGAACTCTCTCTCCCAGTTCCACCATCTCCGGCGAACTCTTTCTCGCACACACGTTACAGACTTGCTATTAACAATGGAGACTATGGTGGCAAGTTAAATCTCTCCCCCCAATCTCTGTAAGTCGCATTGGTGTGAAGATGTGCTCTTTTGTGTTATTTCGTATTGTTATACTCTCCATACCTATTGATGTTGTATATTTATCTATTTCTCAGCTATTGAGTCTAGAGTACAAGTGCTCAGTTCATTTATCGTTTTTTTTTATGGGATAAAAATCAATATTAAAGGCAGTACATTTTCACTAAAAATGTGTCTGGAAAATTCTGAAAATTGAAAATTTTCTGTTTCCGGTTGTACTTATTTTATGAATGTTACTGGTTAATTATTGATGGATTTACATTTGGTATCAAGGAAATGCTATAATTAGGAGTGAGAAATTGAATATGTTCAACTTTTGTAGTCGAGTTAAACTTAAGATTCGTGAACTGATTCTGGCGATTGTGAAGTTAGATAGGCATCAATTTTTGAATCATAATAAATTAATAAAAGTAAGTTGCTGAATATTTTTAATGACCTTCCCATATATGATATACTTCAGCTCTGGGGAATACATTTTCGTTTGTCTGTTTCCTTAATAAATGCCGAAACTTTTGTAATAAGCAGTTCTATTTATTAGTGCTGTTTTGAAAACTCTGGAAATAAATGGGAAGTGCAAGAAAACACTTGGGAGCAATTTACAAGTTACCTATCACTCGTTAGCATTTTCATTTTTTATTTGTTCTGAATTTCCTTGTTTTTTATTTTTTGTAATAAGCTTTTCCTTTATGTATCTATTTTTGGGATTTTCTTTCCTTTTGAGAATCTCTAAACCAAACCTAGCTGATTTTACCAAAAATTAAAATATCATATTTTGTGTTTTCTATATTCTTACTAAATACAAAAGTTAAATCTGGTTGTCAAACGATAGCAACCTCAAATTATACTGCTGAAGGAAAGGGACAGACACATCCCAAGGAAAACCGCAGTTAGAAAGCAACATAAATGCATGTATGGCTGTAATGTATGCGGACTACTCTCGGCCCAAGGGGTATGGCAAGCTAATCCATGATGAGAAGGGAAAAACTACCATATCGGATGATGGGGTCCGCCATAATGAAGCTTCTTGACATTGTTCACCCTGCTGCAAAGATCCTCATCGATATTGCAAAGTCACAAGACTCCGAGGTATCAATGTCTTTCGAATTTTGTTGTCGCATTCTCATCCTTTGACATCCCATTCCCTTCAAACAAATGTGAACTACTAGCTTATATGTTTTCTATACAAGATAAATGCACAAGTGCTTTATTCATTTTTTGGAGCAAGTCGTATTTTGTAAGTTTTGACAATTCATAAATTAGGAGTGTGAGTAAATGAGGCTTACTGTAGTTTTTGCAGACAATTACCTCGACCTATTAGTGTTATTTTGTAAAAATAATATTGAGGGAACTTTTCCTTGATAAGTTCAAGAGATCTACAACATTTGAGCTTTGACCTGTCAGCTCACTATGTTGGTTTGTCCGGATGCTTTGTGTTTGGGAAACAAGCAAGCTGAAACATACAATATCCGTTCTTTTCATTGTTGATTAATGTGTTTGCTGAATCAAGTGTGTGCCGTTTGTCGAAATTTGCAACATACAATTCTTCATTTGAATTGAAAGTCGAACAAAACTTTTAATCAGTTTCCATATGCACTGTCTTCATCAGAATCACTCTCCATTGCTATATGCCTAAGAAATTGTCTCCTCTTTATCTTGTTCTGTTCTGCTGGTTGGTGATGGAAGTACTACAGTAGTTCTGCTTGCTGGAGAATTTATAAAGGAAGCAAATCCATTCATTGAGGACGGAGTTCATTCTCAGAATCTTATAAGGAGTTATCGGACAGCTACTCATTTGGTAATCATCTAGCACCTTGTTTTGCCATCTTAAGTTTGGCAGTAACCTATGCCCTATGTGTTTCTCATGTAACATGTTCTACAATAGGCCATTGAGAAAGTCAAAGAATTAGCTGTTAGTATAGAGGGAAAAAGCTTAGAAGAAAAGAAGAATTTAGTGGCTAAATGTGCTGCTACAACACTCTCTTCGAAACTTATTGGTGGTGAGGAGGAGTTCCTTGCATCCATGGTCGTGGATGCTGTCCTTGCCATTGGAAACGATGATAGGCTGAATATGACTGGAATTAAGAAGGTATAAGAATCTGATGTTCAATATTGAACTAATACAAATCTTTCTTCTCATTTTCTGTTTATCACCTTTGTTTTTCTGTAAACATGTGAATTTTTAGGTAACATGTTTGGTTACTTGATATCAGG
Organism: Fraxinus quadrangulata; assembly: GCA_903798255.1. Lineage (NCBI taxonomy): Eukaryota > Viridiplantae > Streptophyta > Magnoliopsida > Lamiales > Oleaceae > Fraxinus > Fraxinus quadrangulata. The sequence continues at coordinate 55,283 of CAIGRB010106659.1, forward strand.
AGTGTGTTTGGCTTTCTTCTTTGGTAGACAAAGCCACCTTTTTTGTGATAATGTTCAAAAAAGCCCCAAATGAAGCCAATCGCTATAGATCTTATCATCGGTGCATTTTAGCACTTGAAATCTTGTCAATAATGTTGTTTGGGGAAGTTCCATAATTCTTTTACATTATTTCTGTGATGTTATAACTATAGTGGAAAAAATAGCCATTGCTGATAATTTTAATGTGTTTTATTCTCAAAATTGTTATGGGTCACTAGACATTAATTTTTTTGTTTGAGCTTTTGGCTGAGGTATATGGTCATATGTATGGATAAATTCTCTTTGATTTACAGGGGTGCCGGTGCACTGTCCTAGGGACCTATTCGATAAATACTTATCTTTCATAAATAAGATTACACAATATGCTATTAATATTGGAAAAGACAAATTGAATACACAAGATTTGTAAGAAAACTCAATTAAAGAAAAAAGAACTTCTGAGAAACAAGGTCTAAATATATCTTGCAGATTTTATATGTTGCGACCTTAATTTACTCTTCGGTTAATGGAAGGTTATTGTTACAGAGACATTTTATATGCTGTCATTTCACACACTTGTTTCTCGTTGGAATATTAGATGGATATTTCTAGGTGTACATAATTTAGGTTACATAAGGGTATCCACCCCCTCACATAGGGGTGGGACCCACTTAAAGAAAATATGTGAGGGGGTGGATACCTTTATGTAACTCAAATTATGTACCACTAGCAATGCCCCGTGTTCTGCAGTTTGAACTGTGGTCCTCATCTATTGATGTCTATTGCTCTTTGATTTCTTTGGATTCAGTTGGACAGTGCACAAGGTGAAGCTGCTGTGAGTGCCATGGGTGGCACAGGGAGAGGTGGGGCTGCTTTCCGAGGTCACGGACGGGGAATGAGGAGGTGATAGGGCTTCACTGTTTTCTTACTCACTGAAAGCATTATTAGGCCGAATTTTGGTTCACAATTTCCACATTTTTTCTCTATCTATCTTCTTTTTTGGTCCCCTTACCCCTGTACTCTTAGTTCATACGGTTGGAAGTTTTGATAATGACCAAGATTTGCTTTTTTTGCCCTTTTTATTGTAATTTTATGGCAGTTTTAGCCTTGTCCTCCATAAATATGCTGAAGCTGAAGTTTTCTCTTCAATCCCGAGTTTTATAGTTCCATTGTTTCGTTAATAGATATTTAAGAATGATTGATCTTTGTCAACTCACTTCTTTCTGCCCAATTTCGTGTTACCTTCATAATTATCATGTCGCATTTCAGTGGTTTGTATGATATGAATAGATTGTAATGATGTGTCTCTTCCATGACTTTTCATCGCGATTTTGTGAGCGTGCAAGTGTCGATTGACCTCAAAATAGGCCTTTATCGACTTGTACTAAGCTGCATAGGAATGGCACAAATCGATCCCAGAGATAAGAGTGCAGCTTCATATAACGCTACCCTACTAATTAACAGCAAATACATAGAAGTCAATGGTCAGTTCATTAATCTTTTAAGATTACATGAAAATTACATAAACAAGATAATCTTGTTCCAAGCAACGACTTGCGGGAACATACGGTTATGTAAATATTATCGCTTATAAAGTTCAGGAATTTTGTCATGACTAACAGAAGCAACCGAGCCTCGGAACAGATAACGAAGCGATCAATCCTTCATGTCCCGGAAGGGTCATAGTCTTGTTCTCTAACACGTTCCAACAACTGCAAGAAATTCCTCAATCATATACAAAACAAATAGACGTTAAGGCAAAGCAATGGAGAATGCATTGATCATGGACGAGTTATGAACGGAACATGGACCCACACTGGCTTACACCAAGGAGGATAGTTCAGATAGTTATAAGCAGCCCACAAAGTACCAACACGAGCACACGAGATATAGAGTAGACTATTTTATCTTTAACTCCTGGTCTCTACTAGACTTTGTCAGTTCTTTTCTCGTACACCTGTAGCTGGAGAAGTTGACATTGGTTTACTTGAAGATGATCTAAGTAGATTTTAAAATTTGGTGAAAAACAGAAAGAAAGAAAAGACAGACTTGTCTTGTAACAAACGATAACCAACAACACGTATGATGTAATAAAAAAAGGGTAATTAGCACAAAATATTCTCATCGTTTGTACTCATTACACAAATCATCTCTGCCATTTCAAATTTAACATTTACACCCTCATTTCAATCTTTTCTTGTGGAGTTGGTCCTTTCCATCACATTCTATCAATTTTTTCTGTTAATATATGGATAATCGGTGCAAAACATTCCTATCGTTTGCCTCTATTGACCAAAATGTTACTATAATTTTGCCAGTAACTTGGAGTGGATCGACTAGGAGACCATGTGAAAAAGCTGCAAATTTTCTCCAAGTTTATATCTATTTTTAGATCTGATAATAGTTTGTAATGAGATCAGTGGTTATAGTGTAAAAAACAATGTTACAAGTGATAACAACGTTAGGACAGTAATAATGTTACAAGTGACAATGGTTGAAACGTGGTGAAAAGTGCAAAACTTCATGCAACGTATTATGTTACAAAATTTATAGTAAAAATTAAATAAAAAAGTATTTTGAGAATAATAAAATTTAAAAGTGTATTTGTGTTATAAAAAGAGAGAATAAGAGAAGAGAATCAGAAAAGTCAATAGACTTGTGTGTATTTTATTAAGAATAAAATCCCTATATTTATATGTAAGAATCGGGGATACAATGGTAATAATTTCTAGGGCTGTAGGGGTACAAGCGTCATTCACATTAAATCCTAATTTAGTTTCCTTTTACAACACTTCCCCTTGAATGACGCATTACAAAATATATGGCTTGTTAAAACCTTGTTTGATAAAAACCCAATGGGATAAAAAGAACAAACGAAGGAAAAAGAGTACATTTATTTTGGAGTATTAAACATAAATGCGGCCTCATTAAAACCTTGTTAGGAAAATCCAGTGGGATAAAACCTAAGCGAAGGAAAAAGAGTACAGCTACTCCCCCTGATGTTGATCACTGAAAATCTTTAAGTCGACGCATTCCAATCTTCTGAACTAATTTCTTGAATGTAGATGCTGGCAGTGCTTTTGTAAATAAATCAGCCACATTGTCAAGTGAACGAATTTGTTGAACCTTGATTTCGCCATTCTTCTGAAACTCGTGTGTATGAAAGAATTTTGGAGAAATTTGCTTCGTCATGTCACCTTTGATATAACCTCCTTTGAGTTGTGCAATACAAGCAGCATTATTTTCAAACAAAATTGTTGGACTATCTTTTGTTGAAATTAATTCACATGATGTTTGGATATAATGTGTCATGTTCCTCAACCATACACATTCTTGACCTGCTTCATGGATTGCAATAATTTCAAAATAATTTGAGAATGTTGCTGTCAATGATTGTTTAACAGATCTCTATGATATAGCTGTTCCTCCACTTGTAAACACGTATCTTGTTTGTGATTTAGCTTTATGTGGGTCAGAGAGATAACTTGCATCTGCATATCCCACTAAAGCAGATCCCGACTTTTGAGAATAAAATAATCAAAAATCAATAGTACCCTTTAGGTAACGAAAAATATGTTTAACACAATTACAATGTCTTTGTATTGGTGTAGAGATATATCTTGCAAGAAGATTTACAGAAAAAACTATATCTGGTCGAGTGCAATTTGCAAGATAAGTTAATGCTCCAATTGCACTAAGATATGGTACTTCGGGACCAAGAATCTTTTCTCAATCTTCAAGTGGACGAAAATGATTCTTTTTTATATCAAGTGATCGAATAGTCTAGGCTGGCTAATTAAGTAAAAACTAGAACGATCTGCTGGGCTGGATGAACAACCTTCTATCTGGCCTCTGTACCAGTAGTAGAGTGGCTTGCTACTTTCAATCAGAAAAGGAAGATTAAGCAAGGCAAAGGTTTGGAACCCTCTTCTCTGGTAACCCGCCGCCGCATATGTAGAAAAAGAGGGAGCGGAGAAGGAAGAACAACCGTTTGACTTTGGCACATGAGGTGGCGGGTTTGGCTAGGTAACATAATGGAAATGTATCGGACTGCAAATCCTGGAATGACGGTTCGACCCCGTCCTTGGCCTCAAGGAGTGGTGAGCAGCACAGAACTTTAATCAATCAAATGGCATAGTAAGGGGCTTTCCTTTGTTAGAAATCCACAGACAACATTCTGGAACTTCCAAACCAAAGAAATGCAACATGAGAAGGAGCTTTTTACCTTACGCTTCAATAGAATGAATTCAGTAAGGGTAGAATACGCCCTATGGTCGATCGAAGGTCCTGTGCCACTTTCACTCCAATCTATCTGACCTTCAATCCATCTTTGTCCAGCCAGTTCATAACAAAATGTTAGACCAAGGCTGACACAACCGAATTGGTTGAGGAAAAGGAAACCCCAGCGACCAAGCACTCCCGCCCCCAAAAGCGGAGACCGAAGAACCACCAGGTTGTCGAGGACACGTCTGAAGAAGAGGCGGGCGCCCTCTAAGTTTACCACCCTACCTACTAATGGACTGTGAGGGGGGTAGGCGAACGGGAACCGACCGAAAACCCGAACCGCTTGACTGACCCCTTCATAGTCCATTCATTAGGGTTGGGGATGAATGAAACCAATCAGAAGTGCAAATCGCGCAAGCGAAGCCGGGAAACGGACCGCAGCGCAACGACTAGGACTCGTGTCGGAGGAGTTTTGAGCGTGAGCTACCACTCATGCAGCGGCAAGGACCCGCAACTCTCGAAGGGGCCACCAACCGCCCGAATCACTGCAGCAAACCCTCCCTTTACTCAATGGATAGCGCTTATTCTCTTTCAATCAACAAAATGAGAAATGGGGGAGAAAGAAAAGGGGCGCCCTAGCTGCAATCAAACTAAAGCGCTAACGAGCAAGAAAGGGCCCCTTACTATAGATAGGGCGTTAGCGCTTTACTAATAACATATATAGGGCTTACCTTTTTAGCTTGATCGGAATCGATTCTATGATTGAATAGCAGAAGTGCTACTTAGTAGTAGAAACTCGGAGAGAGAGACAGAGAGGGGACTCTTTCATACCTGCTAACTCCTAGGATGAGAAGTAGGTCCCTTGTTTTTGGCAGGAAGAGTTCCAGCCTTTGTTGCCCCTCGGTAGAGTGAGTCTACTTAGCGAACTGGCAGGACGCGGAGATCAATTGATCAATATGAATCTCGAGAGTGGATGTT
>CAIGRB010106659.1:63002-70996 GCA_903798255.1 Fraxinus quadrangulata
AAAACCGCCTGGAAGTCCGAGGACCTTTAGTACTGTACTCTACCCCCGAACTAGCAGCCTTCGCGCCAAGCAAGACCGCCCTTGTCCCTTTCCTTTCTCCATTCCGCCTCCTTCTTTGCTTTGTTCCAATAGAGTCTAAGGCAAAGTGGTTCGTATGCCTACTTTACCTACTTGACGAAAGGGAACGAACTTTGTTTCGTTTCCGTGTTTATGGATTGGATCGTTTCTGCCAACGAAATGAAGGCGGAGCCCGTTCCGAATGCTTCTCCGATCCGGAAGTTCTCGCGAAGAGAATAAGATGCTGCTCCCCCTCCCTCTGTCTTTTCCCGCTTTGCTAATCTTCCCCTATAACGCGGGCCGGGCGGCGGCGGCGGGCGCGGGAGGAAGAAACCTAAGAGACTAAGAGAAGACGCTCTTATCTTAGGTCCTTTTTTTTCAGTGCAATACAGGAAAGCGCCCTCTTTTTGTCATCCCTGCAGCTTTCCAGATTTTGGTATTGAAGGCATGGCGTAGCTAGGATCCTTCAAATCATGTTTGAGCCTATGTTCAAAAAAAACCAAAACCACCCCCGGCTGNAATAACGAACATCAATTTAATATATTAATTAACAAAATAATGTATTTAATAAACTATGATAATTATATAACAGCAAATAATTGATTAGGACCCACCATAAAACTTGTTATCAAAGTTGATACCTGTTCAATGAATATTTGATATGTAGAATTAAATTGCTGAAAGAGTCTTAAAGATGGCCCATGAAATCCCTGTCTGCAACCCTATTCAATTTCTCATAATCACCCCCATAAATTAACTAAACTTTTTTTAAAAATAAAGCTATCGTACTGATAACGTGTTATGAAAAGAGAGAATCAGAGAAGAGAATCAGAAAAGTCAATAGACTTATGTGTATTTTATTAAGAATTAAAGCCCTATATTTATAGATAAGAATCGGGGATACAATGATAATAATTTTTAGGGCTGTAGGGGTACAAACATCATTCACATTAAACTCTAATTTAGTTTCATTTTACAATAATTTGAAATTAATAAATTTTTTTGTAAAAATTACACCCATTCTTCCTATTTTTTAACTTTTCATTTCAAAAAATCAGAATTTAAGTATCTTTTCAAAAATCAAGTATATTACCTCACACCACGCCCACCTATCACTTAATTCTTCCCCAAATTCACCATCCTCTCCCAGACAGAAATTGTCGAGAGCCCACCGTCGTCCACTGCCTGCATTTGGACTGTCGGTTAAACTACCAGATCTACCTATCACCGGTGGTGGAATAACCTCCCCATACAAACCCCACCAACCCTGTCCCATCTCCATCCCCACACCCATCACACACCCACCTGCATCATTTTTCCCAATTTTTATCATTTTCTGGCGTATAAATTTAGCAGCGCTGTCGTGGACTCTTTCACTGTCGACATCTGAGGCACCATCTTCGGCCATGACTCTGTCCTGCTGCTCAAGTACCACGTTGCTATGGCTTGTCGGAGAGGGTGAAATAGTTAATCCAGATTTTGACCACAGAAGTAAGTGATGGCGAACCAGATAATCGCAGATCTCTTCCATTTCGAATCAAATCTGAAATTTCTAGATCTTTGTACACTGGTCGGACTTGTCCTGTTGGTGGTGTGGTGAATGTTGTGGTGCACTGGTGGTAGTGTGGCGGTACAGGTGGTGGTGGATGTTGTGCAGGTGATGGTGGTGGTGCGGTGGATCTCCGAGTGTGTGTTTGTGTATATTTGTGATGGTGGGTGTTGGTGCAGGTGGTGGTAGTGCGGTGGTCGTGATTGTTGGTAATGGTGGCGTTTGGGTGGTGCAGATGGTGATGGAGTGGAGCGGTGGTGGTGCTGGTGCCGGTGTAGTTGCGATGGTGATGAGGTGGAAGCAGTGTTTGAGTGATGCCGGTAGTAGGGGTGGGACGAGGATGATCGATACATAATATGTGATTTACGATTAAATTTGTAATGTGATTCACAAACATTTTTTTTGTGATTATGGCTTAGTGTTCTCCGTGATTGTAATTTTAACTGTGTGTGAATTATGACTGACCTGGTTAATTAAATTATTGGTTATAAACTTTTATCAAGGTTACAAAATGTAACCGCCATATTTTTTTTAAAAAATCACAAATTTGATAACTTGAAAATATAATTTGAAACCTTTTGGGTAATTTTTCCAAGTGGAAATTACATAAATTCAGGTTTTTTAAGATGATAGTGCAAAAGTCGCATTTGGAAGTTTTTTATTTAGACGTTAGGTATTAATTTAATTATTGTTTAATAATTAAACGATATGTGTGATAACTTATGAAATCTCCACTCCCTTACTTATCCTGATTCAAATCTCTATTATTTTAACTTCCATAATAATCTAATTCATCTCTCTCTCTCCACGACTCTAGTCCGCTCAGTTGATTCCAGTTCCGATAATTCCAAATTCATTTAGTTTCAAAAATTATCGCCATTTTATCACCGACATCCATTATATTCATCATATAATTCACTCTGCATTTCGCCCATTATTTTGTGAATAACAATTGAATTGAAGAAGGCGAAGCTGACTACAAAAGGGGAGGTAATAGCTATAATATGACAATTGAAATTATATTTGTAAATGAGCAGTCCGCCAATGAGGTATTTTCAATTTTTTCAATTTTTATTATTCACTGTAAATCTTTATTTGATTAAAAATTGGTATCCAAGGAAATTTGTGGGGATTTCTATTGAAAGTGTTGTTCTAATTTATAGAATGAATGGTGGCCTATAATAAGGCGCATGTGACTTGTGAATCCAAATGTGACCAAGATATTATGAATCTGTGACCTGATTGCATAGCATGTCATTGCATCTGTGACCTTATTGCACGTTGGATATATTATTATATGTAAATGTGACCCCATTTACATATTTGTGTGAGACTCTATATGTGTATTGCCTTATTTAGTCTAATATTTCTATTTGAAAGAAATGTTTATGGATCTGTGAATGGATTGCATTCCATTCTCTGTATATGTGACATTGAATGCGTGATTATATATGATTATATGTATCTGTGACCTATTTTTCCTATTTGTCTGAGACTATATTACTGTGACATGACTAGGCATAATTCTTCAATATGTGACATGATTGAAAACAATGTCAACAATATTCTTCAATATCTGTGAACTAATTTAGCAAAGTGATTTCAACAATTCTTTGTATCTGTGACATCATTTATTGTCCTAATAGTTCTCAAATTTTGATTTTAATCTCCTTTTTTTTATTTATTCATGTAAACATGTGATGTAGTGTTGGAAATTCATCTAAGCGTAGCCCGAAGATGCATACTCGTGGGAACATGCTTTGCGCACTTTTTGGAATGCCATGTAAACATCGAGGGATATTCAAGCCTACATAGGCAAGGAAGCATACGAAGGGAGAGGGGATTTTCAGTGAGTGATGATTGACAATGTATTAGGATGATGATAGGATTTTGTAAATGGTCTTAATATCGGCCTCTTTTTTATTTTCATTTATAGTAGTTTGTCTGATGAAACTAGTTATAATTATTGAGATACTGTAGTTGTACATTGACACATTAGAAAATTGTTTGGTTTAATATTTGATCAATTCTGGTGTTATTTTCATTTCAGCAGGTTTGGCCTTTTATGTTTGGTCACAGGTATTTGAGATGTCTAATAGTTGTCGTATCCTATTTCATTAACAGTTTGGGGATATAAATGGCTTATGTTAAATAACAGAATATATATTTTCAAGTCACAGATTATAGTTTATTGCCCATGTATGTCTATCTTCAGGTCACATATCAAACTAATTCCACACGACACATGTCACAGGTAATAGAACATGTCACTGATCAATGTCAAAAGTCATAGGTACTTAATTAATCTGCTCATGTCACAGGTAATTTAATAGTTCACCGACTGTTTTCAGATGGTCACATACACATACAAAGGTTTCTGAAATAATTCCACAGTTCATTTGCAGAAGTCACAGACTATAATAAATAGTCACATATTTAGGTCATTATGTCACATTTGCTAAATTTTTAGATTACATGTTACATAGTATATTTGCCCATGCAGTGGTCACATAATTAATATGCACATGTCACATATATCTATATATTAGTCACAAATATTAATATGATGGTCACAGTTGATATGATGCATAGTTAACCCTTCACATGACACATTCTATTGTGTTGGTCACCTATCATAATATCAAATCACAGATTCCGCTTCAAAAGTTACATGATATTCATTTGAACCACTATTATTTCAAACTAATTCCACATGACACAGGTTACAGGTAATAGAATAGGTCACTGATCAAGGTTACAAGTCACTAATCAATGTCACATGTCACACAAAATATTTGACCATGCAGCGGTCACCTAATTAATATGCCCAGGTCACATATAGTTATATATTGGTCACATATATTAATCTGATGATCATAGTTGATATGATGCATAGTTAACCCTTTACATGACACATTCTACTATGTTGGTCACCTATCATAATATCAAATCACAGATTCTATTTCACAAGTAGTAAGGCATTTATTTGTACCACTATTATATCAATGAATATTTCATTTACAGTAAAATGATATACCAATCGATACATACAACCACTTTATGAAGTGTTAAATGCTATTAAAAATGATCTGTTTACTGCCTAACTGTATTATTATCTCAGTTGTTGTTCTTGGATTTTTGTCTTTGTTTAATTTTGGCTTAATGGAACTAAATTACCGTATCTTCTCCGGTTGTGACCATGTCCTCCACAACATCCACATTTGACAGATAGTTTCCCTTCACAGATCACTGTATATTAGTTTCAATCAGAAAAACAGGTCACAGTTCACAGTGTTTATTGAATAGGTAGTCACATATGTGTGCTTGACACCACATGTCACATCTATTGTCAACAGCATGTGAGAAGCAGGTCACAATTCATGGTGTATATGGAATAGGTAATCACGTATATTTGCTTGACACCGCAGGTTACAGTTATGTATCAAACTATCTACAGAGTTCATTGTGTAATTAATACAGCACTTTTTTAGATGTCAAATTACAATTACACAATTAAAAAAATAATGGTCACAGATGATTTTAACGTTGGTTATTCCAATAAATGTTTCAAATAAAAGAATGTCTTATAATTGTACAATTTTCTTGTGTTAGTCACATATACAGAAAGTAGTTAATACTTGGAATGATTGCATTTAGGTCACAGTTCTTAGCTGAATTGTCTTCTATTTTGCGATAATGCTTATTTCACCAAATCGATTTCCAAATCTGTGATACGAAATATCAATGTGGGTGAAATTGTTCAATTTGTTATCAATATCAATGGACACTGTTACCTGTTCGTCTTCTCTGACGGTTGAAATAGGTTTTTACCGTGAAAATATGAATTCCAGCTTGATGTTTAATTTTGGGATGCCAATTTGTAGTTGAAGGAGTCCTATTATGAAAGAAAACTAAGCTTGATTGTAGGAAACAGATGTAACAGAATACACCCACCCACCCACACACCCACCCACCTGAATTTTGAATTTTTAAACTATCCACCTGACTCGTGAATTGATGTAAATTATACACCTGAATTATGATTTTTTCCCTTTTTCCAATTTTTTTAGTAGCTCCTCGGCCCAATCCTAGCCCAACAAAGACCGGACATGTACTAACAAACTCTGGCACGACATTAGGCCAAGATTGAGTCCAAGCACTTAATAATTCAGTCCAACTTTCTTTAAATTCAGATTCGACTACTTGTTTTATATTTTCATTTTTTTTTCATATTCATACGTGGGTTTCTATTGAAACATTTGACCCAAATTTGAACCAGCCTCACCTATAGCAACGTCTTAATGTCAGAGGATTTATTACATGCCTATCTTGGCATAATAAATCGGACACGGCCATCCTCAATCGTTCAATATACATTGCCCATTAAGTTTATGTAAAAGTCATCATGAAAGTATAATCTTTTAGAGGAGAAAATATAAGTATAATTAGATGAAATGTTGGGAAGAAGGTGACAATGTCTCTTCCAAATGGCATAGTCTACTAATGTCCTTTTGAATCAGTCTACTCGTAGCTTCAAAAGCTACATAACATATATACAAGAAAAATAGTGGATGAAGTAGGCTAGAGGAACATCTTGACAAAGTAAGGTCAAAAGCATTGCACTGTCAACAAGAAATAGGATAATTTTTTAGGATCTAAGACCACGTGTGGCTAGATAGTATTGTTAGACAAATCATAATACACGTTTACAAAGTTATGTTTTCTTTGTATCCGAATGTTTCGATTCAATACGAATCTTTTGCTTTGAGTTTATAGATGATATCACTTGTGCATCTTTGCTTTTGTCGTTCGAGAATGCCCGATGTAGTTGTAAGAGTCACTTGATGTTGATTTGCTCGGTGTAATTGACATTTACAGATTCAAAAAATAAAATAAAATAAAATAGTGGACCCAAAATCAATACAAAAAACAAACCCTAAATGAACATAACAGAGATTTTAGGGAATGATGTTGTATATGGACCATCGTGTTTTAGCAGAAAATAATAAGACAAGACAAAATTCCTATAAAACTCCAAAAAGAATTCCAACGAAAGGAATATATAATAGTATCGACGTATCAATCTATTTTGTCCTCTGATTAATGCATGCATGCATTCCACCACTGTTTTTGATCACTACGTTTCCATGCCATGCCAATCTATACTTGCACTACCCAACACACACACACACACACAACGATACGTTACACCGACCCATGCAACAATTAGGACACGTAATCGAATAACAGTGAAATAAATATAGAACGTAGTACTGTTCAAGTTGTTTCTCTTAACTAAGATAATCTTTTAGAATAAAATATCAATCATGCAACACAAACAGGTTCAAAAACAATTATGATTGAACAATTTGAAAAATAAGAAAAACAAACACCCAAACAAGTACTGTCAAGTCAGTCGTCTATCATTTATATGTCTTTGAACCTGTCCAATCATCATTATTCATAGAATATTAAGTCTTAAAGAGTTGTCTGATCATCTCACGTCAAGTTTTGTTAACAAATGTTACTTCTACTGTGCCAAAATTTCACCTCTAACGATAACGAACTTTATAGGAGAAAATTAATCTTTTGTTGTTTGGTTGGAAAAGACCCGAGTGAAAATTCCATCAAACGAAATTGAGCCCCTATTTTATTCTCATTTTGTAAACCTCATTTTTAATTACACATTTCATAGGATCCACACCTTATATCAACTTTTAAATCAAATATTTTATTAATTTTTATCAAAATATATTAAAAGTCTGATTTTTATCTAAACCAAACGGGATATTTGTTGGGTTACGCCAACATTACTACACAATCATTTTTGTGTGAGCTTGTGTTTGATATTTAGACTGTCAAGATAATACTGAACAATATTAAAGAAATTTTTTATTTTTATCCATTATATTTTTTAATTAGGTAAAACGTGGTCTATTACATTGTTCTTACGGCATGTTTGGCCTAGTTTAAGTCATAATTTAAGCGAATCAAATATTTTTCTTAGCATGTTTTTAATCTATCGTCCCGCATTCTTGAGGCATAGATAATTTATTCTATCTTTTAAGCTGTGGGTCTCAAGCGTCGTGAATTTACATAATTTTGGACAGAAAATGGAGCTTATTCTTAGGTTATAAACTCATCAAGTCCATACTTTGTAAGACTCGTCTCTTACAAGCCCTCAAAAGCAATACTAAACATGACCCTAAAATTACTTTTTTTTTTTTCCAAAATAATGTGGCTCAAACACACCCTAAAATTACAATAGTGCTACTTGTGCAATCTTTTTTCACAAATCATGATTGACAATTCACAGTTGACGAAATCACATTTTTCCATTTTAAATTATTTTTTAAATCAATGATCCAGATTTTGAATGTTGTCAACT
>CAIGRB010106664.1:0-13256 GCA_903798255.1 Fraxinus quadrangulata
AAACTTCTAGATTGTCTGCAATAATTATTTCCTCTCAATTTAGATTAATTACTCTTCTAATTGTGTTGACTTTTCAAAGTTGACCATCGATGCATGTGTAATATGTGTATTAGTGAACAAGTCAAATTCAACTACGTCTAAGCACAACCTTTCTGAATTATAGGATTCTTCAAGGAAACCAGCTGTAAAATTCTTGACCTCTATAAAACTTGCTAGTTCAAATACTGACCCAAAAAACACAATCACATTACAAGATCTAAAATGCAAAGAGTTTCTCCAAAGGTGACCATACAAAGGCTCCCACATCCACCAAGGCCGCCGCCATCAACCACCGCTGGAAGCAGGGTCGAGAAGAATTTGAGTTGTCGAAATGGTTATCAAGTACCTCCAAGATCTAATTCTTTGTACACATGTTCAACACAGCATGGTTCAAGGTCGGTAAGAGGTTTTTGGCACCAAGCAAAGGCAGCACTACCTTCTGATAGGCTGAGGAGACGACAAGGGAATAGAGAGATCATCAGAAGGGCCTTGGCACCGCCATGTCACAGACCAAGCTGGAGGTGGTGGAATTTTAGGCCAACACCAAGTCGTCTCTCTAAGATGTCTATGGTATAACAGGTGCATCGGCCATAAGTTTTGTTGAAAGAGTTCTACCAAATATGGACCTATTAGTATTATGATATTAGTATTATGATGTATATCCCACCCCACATGCTGTAAATCTCACAATTTTATTTGGTCAAATTTGTTTATTCATTTTATTTCCTGACATCAACTACCCTGTAATGGATCTGTAGTAACATGTTCTCTGTGACTGTAAAGGTATTTTCAGTTAATTTGTTTAATCTTCATTCCCTAATTGTGCAGCCATGGCAGATGCAGAAAAATGAAGTGCGCTTTAATAATAAAGATTGTACCTCGGGATAGAAAGGCGAAAGATTGATTAATAGTCGGCCTCCTCGGTTATTTCATTTCCTTCGCCCCGACCCTCCATGAAGAAGGTCTCATTCTCTTAATGCACAACACCTCTTCATTTTCCATTCATCCTGCCTCTGGTTTTCAATTTATTAACTCCTTCCAGAGGGAAACAGTGTAGAATCAGATAGCTCAGCACTCAGAAATCCAACAAACTTCATCAGTGAGTGACTTGGATGCCTTTTGTGGACCTTTATTAATAGTAGCTTCTGCTAGTAGCTCCCAAGATTATAGCTTCTGATTTGTCATTTGAGTAATTGTAAAAAAGAACTGGAGACGAAATTAGACATTTTAGCCGATCGTGGAATGGCTCCAAATAGAGATATTATGTTAGTTATAAGATCAAAAACTGGAATTCAGTAGACATCTATCAGTTTTAAGTAACATCAAATTAGGTATTAGAAAACAGGATGGAATCAAAGTGACTCATTCCCCTTATGTGACTTGAATTAACATAGGACCGGCAACTTGTCCAAAAATTGTAGTCTTCATAGAAAAACATGAAATTCTGGAAATTTGATAAAATAGACAAGTCAAATCTTGATTGAAGAATACACTCTGGTTACAAGAAAATGAATGTTTTTAGCCCCTTTTGAGTGCAACACGATGAAAATGTCTTTTTGAGTCCCTTTTGAAGTATTCAATGTTCAGTATGTCTTCATTGGAATCCATCTTGTATCAACACTCAATAGAACTCTTAAAACCGTTCCACTGCTCTCGCCATAGCATATAGCTCATTAAAGATTAGCCTGTTACAGCCTTTGTCCCAGCCGCAAGAATGGGAAATGAGTCATGTTATGATGGGGCAAGTAATATTCAAGGTAAGTTTAATGGTCTGAAAGCACTCATTTTAAAGAAGAATCCATGTGCCTTTTACATTTACTAATTTGCTCATTAACTCCAACTAGCTCTATTAGCTATGGTAAAGAAGAATATTTATATTACTAACTTCTTTCCTGTGGTTGGTGATGTGATAAATACCGTGGGAGCATCTTCTAAACGTTGTGATCTTCTTCGAGAAAAACAATTAGACTTTATTGTTGAGATATTGGAAAAATGTGAGATTGTAAGTAGACGGGGACTTAATCAAAAAACAACCCTTCAACATTCTGGTGATACACGATGGAGTTGACATTATAATTCTTTGTTCAGCTTACTTGCATTTTTCTCTTCTGTTAGTGATGTACTTGCAATGATTGTTGAAGATGAATCTTGCTCTTGTGATCAAAGATCTAATACAACAAATTTGTTGGAGTAGATACACACATTTGATTTTGCATTTAATCTAAAGTTGATGAGAAGTGTCTTGGCGATTTCAATTGAACTATCAAAGGCATTGCAAATGAAAGATCAAGATATTGTAAATACAAATTGAAAATATATAGCTTAAGTAATTCAGTTTTTCTAATCGAACAAGTAATATTAACTTGAAAATATTTTTAAGCTCCGGATGTCTTTCAGAAGATAAGATCAAGAGACAACTTAAAAAAACAATGAATTTAAGTCCGTCAACTAAAGATATTTGTATTGGCTTCATTTGGCGACCACCTTGAAGGACTGTTAATCTAACTCAAAACATTGAAGTTATCCGTGATTCATCTTCTTAGTAGTTTCAATGTTACACATCGAAGAGAGGAAAGCAATATGTCCCAATAAGTGTAGAAGAATTTCTTACAGCTTACATGGGCTAGAATGTAGCCTTTAACTCGGTAAATATACTTATAAGGGATTCAAGACAGAGAACTCCTAAAATTGTATAGTAAATACTGTTCCAAATTGCAGTGTGATCGAAGGCTACTTTAGCAGGAAGTTCCCACCGATCATCCAGAGGAAAGAGAACCTACAAATCCGAATATGTTGGATAGAATTTGGCCAATAATTAAGAATCTTTAAGGAAAATGATTTCGTAGAGGTCCACCCGCAAATAAAGATTGAAAATCAGTTCAATGGATTGCTAATAAAAGTTGGTATGAATAAGAAAAACTAATAAGGTAAAGACTGGAGTTCGAAAAATCACAATATCTCTGGAAAATTAGCGAAGACGCGCACACATTTATAAACAATGTTCTACAAAAGCATCCATGCTTCAGATTCATTTGCATACCAAAAGTTCATAATCACTTGGATCTCTAAGCTGCTGATCAGAAAATCAGCCTTTCTTGTACAATTTATCATGAAATATCATGTGACATGGCAAAAAGTGTACAGAAGATTTGCAAAATTCTTACTTGTATTTATTGGGAATGAGATATCTCGTTTCGTTTATTTATGTTTCAAGAAGAAGTTGTAAAACATGATTCTTGAAATCGAATTCAGCAACCTCAAAATCAGTTGTGCGGAGCCTCTTTTCTACTATCTTTGCAACTGAATTATGGTGGAATCTTCAACCAACAGGAGCCTTAGTTAGTTGTTAGTTAATAACTGAAATGATTCTCCTTTTGTGCTTATAAATAGTTGTATTAAGTGTGTAGAAACAGAGCAGCTTGAGAGTGAAAGAGAGTAGTATATCTGTAGTAGGAAGTGGAGATTGGAGAAAAAACAATCTGAAAATTCTTCTACTGATTCATGGTGTATGAATGTAAAGTCTTGATAAATAAAAGGCTGAGGAAGATACTCTTCCTGTTACAAATATGTTCTTCAGTTTTCTTTCTGTTGTGTTGCTTCTGTTTCTTGCATCTGTTCTGCTGGTTTATTTTTCTGCTGGTTTTTTCCTGTATCCATTTTCTTCTTCAAACCAATTCTGCTGGTGCAACATGCTCCTATTAATTCTGTATTAATTTCAGAGTATAAGGAAGCCATAACAAGTTAACAACCCCAACAGAAGTAATATGCAAGACCGCTAGCATTTGAGAGAAACATCCAACATCCTTAAAGCCAACAACGCATATATATGTTGAAGGTCTAGTTAGTTCTAAGGAGCAACAAGCATCAGCACTCAACTATGACACTTACTTGCACTAAACAACGAGGAGTAATTTCAATTCCCTTTCACTAAAACTACTAGAACCATGCTACATTACCATAGGCCCCGGTAATGCCAGGGGGCCTATTCATTCCTTGACTAAAGTCAAAGATGCACCAAACCAACTCCAATTCTGTTACATGAATGGACTTAATGACAGATTTTTATACACTGAAACACTCGACAAATTTTCATTGACAGTTAAAAAAAAAGTTAAAACAAAAAAATGCCAATAAAAACTATCAAATCGGTCCGTCAAAAAGTGATCGGTCGTTGAGCCTATTCAAGCAGCATTATTCAAGCAACTCATTAATCCTTCATGGGTTACAATTAATTTAATTTAGCGGTTTTCAGCCACCAGAATAATTTTATTGATGAAAATACTAATAACTCATTATTAAACACAGAAGTGCAAATAATGCAACTTATTGCCAATAAATCACGATCAAGTTATGAGGTTTGTTTTCTAGACAAGGAGTTAGTTCCTGTTGCCAAAACATTTCCTAAGGAATCGGGCACTGAAACTATCCTATGGATGCAGTTCACTCTTTTTCTATATCTTTATCCCGTGTTCTTGAGATAAATATTTTTTCCTCATTACTGGATAATTGCAATAAGAATTTTGCTAGGGATACATAATTTGTATACATAGAAGTGTAAACATAAATTATGTACAACAAGAATTATCCTTGCAATAATACCAGCAAAGTCGACTGTTTAAAGGTGCTATTAATTAAGACTCAAAAGACTTGGACAGGGTAAGTCCCCTTGCTCCCCTCCTGGGGTCAAAACTCGGTGAAATATATTAGCCTCATTTTGGTTCATTTAAAAAAATTGATTAAAATCTAGGTCAAAGTTAACATTATGTTCCTGTTTGGTATAGCTAAAAGACTCTAGTAGATTTTGATAAAATTTCATGATATGTACTGTTGAAAAGTTGTAGTTCCCATGAAATGTGTTGCTTAAATTAAATGTTGACTTTGATTTAGATTTTCATCAAGATTAAAATTCACACCAAATATGGACTTAATTTTACCCACACATTTTATCAACTTTTATCAAAATCAATTAAAAAATTGAAATTGATTTTTTACTTGATTAAGAACAAGGGCTATATAATATGTGAATAAAATTAATTATTGACTGTAATTTAAATTAAAATCTTAATTTTATTTTTCGCCAAATAAGGGCAAAATATTATTTTTGCGAAATGCATTACTTAATAATCAATCATATTTAGTACTGTTATTATTGTACGAAAACATCAAGTTCTTGGGTTTTGCTAAAAATTAAATTTTAATAATTTTTTTTTATAAAAGTAGATGAAATATATGGTTAAAAAATTAATAAAGGTTGTGTATCTATTGAAATGTATACTTAAATTAATTATTAATTTTGATTTAAATTTCTCGTAATTACTTTTGATATTTTTATGACTTGAGATTCTATCTTAAAAGGTCAATTACATTAAAGGGAGTGGTTTAATCTCCTTACAAATTGGTCTATATTTTCATCTTTATTAGATATGAGATTTTATTCTTTAATATTTTTCTCAAGAAGGTGGCTTATTTTGAAATTCGTGTGTTTATTCTTTGAATTTTAATTGAATCGAATTTCTCGTTGGAGTTTAATGGACGACGATACAATATTAAGCCCTTGTTTGATAGAGAGATTAAAATCAGATTTTTAATATATTTTGTTAAAAAATAATAAAATGTATGGTTGAAAAAAATTGTGGATCCAATAAAATATATTATTAAAATTAATTATTGATTTTAATTTAAAATTTTAATTAAATTTTAATCCAAACCAAATATGCGTTAAGATTTGAAATTTTATATAAATTGATTTATATTTTATCCATGTACGGATATATTTGAAAAATTTGACTGCATTGATAAAGATGGTTGGGCTTTTGTAAGATGCTGTGGCGAGTTCAATGAATGGGTTCAGTACTTTTTCGTCTTTTGGGTAAATTCCAATGCTCTGATAGATGTGAATATTATCACATGCCATTTGATTTTAATACAAATACGGCGTGTTGAATTTGGAATTTGGTAAAGAAATAGTGATGAGTGAGGGGACCCACCAAAATGTACTCATCACTCTCCCCCTTTCCCTTAAAAACAAACCTTCAAATCAATTTTGTTTTTGGGTTGGTGACAGCGACTGCGGTGGCGCAGTAGGGGGATATTACACTACGGACAAGACAAACACTGCAGCTTTAATCCCTTTATTTCAGTATGTGCTGCCAAATCCAAACCCAAACATTATTTATTTATTTATTACTACACACGTAAATTCAATTCATATATTAATATTATGGAAACGGCCTTTTCCCTGAATTTTACACACATTTTAAAGAGAGACAATCTAAAAATTCCAAAATCCTTTAAAGTCCGACAAGCAGATCGATGTCGTTGTTGAACTCTTTGCAACATGAATTTAAGATGACATAAGTGCGATGACACGTAAGAAATATAGATATAACGAAACATATTTCGCATAGTTTGAGTTTTATTTTCCATAGAATAAGTGGGTCGAGCCAAGTCAACCGGACCAGGATACCTGCTCTCTATGAAATGATTTTTGTAAAGGTTTTTAACCAACTCTTCTTCATCGTGGTTCCTAAACGTTCAATAAATGAATAGTCATAATAACCCAAGAAAAGAAAGACTATATAGTGCCTCTTAGCCTGCACGAATCCTGATGCTATTATATTTTTCACTTTATCCTACTCAGTTCACTACCTTTGTCGCTACATAACACTAGATTCTTGATTGGACTTGTTTTCAAAAATTTGAAGTGATTTATGTTTCTATTAGAGAGCTATGTTACGATTTAATTAGTTGGTTAATTTGGCAACTATTTGATAGATATTATCGAGGAAAACATGTATTTTAAATAGTGATACGATGAGAAATATGTGGTTAAAAAGTAAGAAAAAGTTATCGAAGTGATGATAAATATTATTTTATTGAAAAATGTGTGATTGAAAATGAGTTTTGAAAAAATATATTTTTAAAGAATGTGTTATATATAGATTGAAGACCATTAGACCAATAATGAAAAATTATTATATTAATTAGTAATTGGATTCGTGAATCAAATGAAGATTCTGATGGGGATGATGGATTAACACCCTATTTGATTCCCAGTTTTTGGGTAAAATGTATCATGAAATGTGTGATTAAAAAGTAATGAAGTATTTTTGAAATACGTGTATAACTATTTTATAAAAAAG
Source organism: Fraxinus quadrangulata (assembly GCA_903798255.1). NCBI lineage: Eukaryota > Viridiplantae > Streptophyta > Magnoliopsida > Lamiales > Oleaceae > Fraxinus > Fraxinus quadrangulata. The sequence goes on from CAIGRB010106664.1 coordinate 7,182, forward strand.
TGTATAATTGAAAATAAATTTTGAAAAAATGGGACTCAGCCTAGAGTAATGCAATAATAACATAACATTTAACATATAGGATGGCCACACATGCGCTCGCGGCTTCCCCAATAGGGGGCTGTCATTTGACATTTTGTTCACCCTTTATGTCAAGAAGAATGTTACCATAGCATTACTCTTCAGCTTAAGATAAGAATGTTTCCTTGTCATCCTAGCCCGACAGAACCTCCTTCAAACCACCCTACTCCAAAATATGATATAAATATAATATGTATGTATGTATTGTATGTACATAGTCACATGCATGCATAATTGGAAAGACGATAAGCTACTGAGTAATTGGGAATATGAGCAGTGAAGCCACAGTTCACGAGCACGTTTTTTACTCATCATGTATTGATTCTAGTACCATCGCATTTTCAATATAATATTTCATTTGTTTTTGGGAAATTTGCAACGCAGGTCTTAAATCATTCAAACAAAAAAAATGTACAATGCGGTTCTAAATCTTTAAATAGTAACTGTTACGTCTATAATTTTTTAAAAAATGTACAATGTATTGAGAGGCATGTGTCGTCACTACAATTTAAAGATTTTTTTACCTCATTGTACATTTTTGAGGTTTAAAACCCCAAATGCAATTTTTCTCTTGAGTTAATTAATTAAATGTTAAAAGATCATTTTGCCATTTAAAAAACTGATCAAAAGAGCAAGAGTTCAACTTTTAGTCCGCTAATAGATTTGAATCGAAAGGTTTGGGACGTAACTACTACGATTCAGAGGTTTGGAGCCACAATGTAAATTTTTAAAAGGTTTGGAGCTTTTGTTGCAAATTTCCTTCTTATCCTTTTCAAAACAACCTGCTCATCTCCTTTCTTATATTTAATGAAAGTCGACAAATTTATAATTATTCTTTATTATCTTTCACCAGAGATTAGTCAAAGTGCTAGTAATTTAAAAAAAAGGACTAATCCCAGCACTGAATTAAAATTATAAAAACAAAATTAGAGTGCTAAAGCCAATATATGAAAAGCAAGATTGATTGCTCAATCACCCAAAAAGTCCCAAATTGCACTAAAAAGGACGATAAGATGGGAACCAACCAAGCCTGTAAAACCACAGCTCAAACAACCCATCATTCAATGCAAATAAACTAAAGCCTTTTTTGTCTACCATTAATTTAAAATTCTGTTTGCTACAGTAAGATTCTTCATCACACATTTATCCAATAAAATATTCTACACACAAATTAATAAAGTTACTTTAAATTTCAACTACACATTCTCCAAAAAATACTATTCAAAACTTCATTCTTCTCCCAATAATGGAAGACAAACAAGCTCTAAAATATTTGCTTGGACAGTCAAGATAAGGAATTCAAAAGAGCTGCCTATATCAAAGATTAACTCCCCACCATCTACAACGCAAAATCGTAAGGTCAAACCTCCAACTTTTGTTATAGCACACCCAATTCCCTACTACACAACCATCTAAATTTTCGTTGAGTTCTCAATAAATGTGCTACCAAAAAATTTATAGTGAGATGAGAGTCACTTAATGACTTAATCATGACTTAGATGATATTTACTCTAATGACGGACTTGTTAATAGAATTTTACTCCAATCAAGAGACTCCACGGAGAAATATTAGTTTTACGGTCAAAATTATGCTAAAGTTACGTTACCCTGACTTCACATAATTATGCTTGTGGTAAATATCAAACTCCATGAACTGGGACCCACCCCGCCTGGACAACGACAACTGAAGCTCTGCTATAACTCCCCCTGCCTCAATCACACATGGTAGCTCCCTCCTGCAGTCTGATTTATGGAGGAGGGTTACCTAGACCGACTACTGGGCTAAACAAACGGTTAGATTTTTAGTACCCATCACTATATTAATTTGGCCCAAACAAAAAAACAAACAGGACTCGCTGGGCACCCTCTCAATATTTATTCGAGTCTTGTCATCGTTTCACCAAATCCAAAATAAGTTAAAATAGAAAAAGAGAATGAGATCAAAATAAGTAAATGTGAAATTGTATAATTAAAGTATTGTTGTTATGTATTTTTTTCTTGAGAGAAATATAATAAGGAACACGATCGGGGATGCAGTGCACGTTATGCTCAATAATACTGTGGAAGAACAAAAACCTTAAAATGAAATCAAGAATGGAAGGAAAATCTAGAATTGGAGTAAAATGTCATCCACTATTGCCTTGACAAAATTTGAAAAAAACATCAGAAAACCTAAAATCCAAATGAATGGACAAAAAAGGTTTAACTATTAACAAAAAATTACTATCTCAAATTCGATCTGTGCGGTTCTTGATGTGACTCTGTCCCCTGTTTCCACATCCATTGTTGCTGCTACAACCACCTTCTTTTCTCTGTTGTGAAGAAAATAATGGTAAACCAAAAACCCCAGATTTTGAAGACCCTCGAAGCGAACAAATCGGTACGTTGAGAACCGGAGTGACGCGGACATTAGTTGAATATGACCTCTCCACTCCTCTGTATTTATATCTGGGCCCACCGTTGAAACTACTTGGACTGCTTGAACTTCTCTCCAAGCTTTGGAAAACGATTTTTCCAGAGGAATTCATTCGAGGACTATCGACGGAAACTCCACGGACTGGGACAGATGCTTCAGGGGCCCTCCGCATAGTGCTCCGTCCCACTCGACTCGCCGGCGCGTTCACAACACGGACTCTGGAATGATTGCGGGAGTTACGATGACTCATACCTGGTTTATCGGAATCGAGAGAAAGCCTTGGAAAATCATCATGTTCGTGGCCTGATGAAGAAGAAGAAGAAAGGGAGAGCCGAGAAGAAATCGACACAGATTCGTAGTCCGAATCCTTTAGCAATGGGAGGCTTAAAGATGAATCTATGGATGCATTTAACGATGACTTTGAGCTTCGCTGAAGAAAGTGTTTCAAGCTTCTGGCAGTGCTTTTGTTATGTTTGCATGACAGTGACGGCGTCGTTTTGCTCTCCTCGTTCTTTGCGCTGCTGTTTTGAGAGATTCTTTTCAATCCTAAGAGCTCCTTCCAGCGGCTCGAACATCGAGGAGCTTTTGGTGAAAATAAGTACGGATCCGTGACGGAATTCTCATTTGTCCGGCGAAGTTTGGTTGAGCCAGGCAATTTAACCTCAGATGAAATAGGTGCGGCCGTCATTGAATGCCGGGTCGTAGAGAGATGTAAAGGTACAAGCTTCCCGTCAGAGAAGAGCTCGTCGGCTGGAAGCATGTTGACCGGATCCTCTAGTCGGAACTCGAAATCCACGAAGTCATTCCCCGAGACATTTGGATCGGATTCTTCCGGCTTCCCCACGGCTACATTCTCCGATGCGGCTGAATGTGCAGCTCCGGTAACTTTTGACGCTTCTTTATCGGGAATCTCACGACTGAACGAGATTCTCGGGCTCGGCCATCCATACGATGGATACTTAGCCGGAGAACGGTCGAGGAAATTCTTCTCCGGCGACATTCCGATATTGTTTACGCATGCGGATGCCATTTCCGGCAATCATACAATTCCTCTTTTAAATCAGGAAATACATAACAATCTTAAGCCCATTAACAGAAGATGCATAGTTTTGGCGAAGATTTAGGGGTATATATTAATAGAATAACAGCAGTAGTACAGCGGGGCCTTTGTTTCGATCCAATAGGGATGAGACACATGTTGTTTGGTCAAACAAGAGTAGAATAGGATGTTTCTTGGAAGGAGCGGGGTTTGTGGGCGTGGATTATAACTTGTAAGTAATGCTACAAATCGAGTTCGACGTGGTACATGCAGCTATTAAAATCTAAATTTAAATTTGATCTATAATTAATTATAATCACATATTTTACGAAATTTACAATTTTTTCACCACATTTTATTATTTTTTATCAAATTCTATTAAAAACTTTATTTTAATTCTCACCAAACAATGGTTATATTATTTCGATTTTATTTTCAACGGAACCCCAATTCAATTCTTACGTCCACAACCCTTTGATGTCTAAGTCAATAAGAAATGTAAAATGTAAAAACGAAAAATATGATGTGTAAAATCTCCATGTTGTCAAGGGACACATTTTTTTAAAAGAAATTAAATCATTGACCCAACTGAAATTAAAGCAAATTTCAGTCACAAGGTTAGGAAAAAATAAAAGTTGCGTGGATAGACGAAAAATTCCATAAAGTAAGTTCCTCTTTGCACATATTCTTTAAAAATTCATTTTATTTTTAATAAAATATTTTTTATTTTTATGAACTTAATTTTAAAAAATCTACCGTGTGGAAGGGGTGAATATACCCTCACGGCCAGGCGAAGGGCATAACACAATAACACACACTTGATCTGCATCTTCGATTCGATTCCATTCTCGTTTTAAAGAGTCGAAGGGCCATCCATATATGGGCCGATGACTGAATTGCCGAATGACGCCCCCTATTGGAGGGGGCCGGTTAATATTAAAAATGGTATGCTCGTTTGCAGCCTTCAAAGGGTACATTTAGGCCTCAAGATTATACACATTTCTTGTTTTTTTGTTACCTTCTCTTCAATTTTTTAAGCAACGTGATTTTTGGCGGGAAGATATTCTGTAGATTGGGTAGGTCCATGGGACTTCTTTTTTCTGTTTTTTTATAAATATTAGTCGCTCTTTAACTCTAGTAGCAAGTGCACTATTCTTTTGTACTACTATTGTGTCTTTCATCTTTTTAAAATCCATATTTAAACATTTTATTATTTCATAAAACATATTAAATTATATAATATTGTACACAAAGATTATAAGACAAAACACAAGGACTTGAGTTGTGAAATCACACAGAAGATATCATAAGGTAACGAGTCTGCATATCATCACAAAGAATAAATAAAGTATTGTCTAGTCCACCACCTAGTTGGAAGGTAGTGGATATAGCGAAGGAATTGAATGGTAGGGATAGAAAACAATAATTCTACACCCAAATAAATTATGTTGTTAAAAATATAAGCTGACTCATGAGTTATGCTGCCCATGTTACAAATTTCGGCAATTTTCTTTTTCTTTTGAAATCTAATTTTAAAAACATAAATTGAGTGATTAAATTGAAACAAACATGTATGTAGGGCGGAACTTTTCCAACAGTCTACTTCTTGGTTAAGGTTGGACAAAAATCAATCTGAACCAGTCAAATCGATCAACCCAACCCAAACCAAATTGATTTGGGTTGGTTTTTTAGTTCAATTGGGTTGTGATCGAATTAGGAAATCAATTTTTAGATCGGATTTTGTTGGGTTAGATTCCAGGTTATCTATTAAAACCAACTCAAACCCAACTCAATGAACTAAAAAATATTAAAATAACAATTAGTACTTAAAATCAAAAATCTAATGATCAAAATTCTCCTCTACATCAAGTCTTTTCTGTCTCTCATTGATTTTCGTTCCTTGACTTTTCAATTCGATTTTTTGACATGATTTTTTACTAAACACTTGAATTGAAGGAGGTGATTTACATTTTTAGTATTTAGGTTGAATTTATTTTATTCAATATGTATAATATATAGGTATTCAACATGTATTTATATTGACTTAATATGTATTTAATTTGATCATGGTATAATCTATTTAACATGTTTGACAATATTTTTAATTTATATTGTTCTATTGGAATTGAACTTAATTTCACGGACTATCGATACAACTTCAATTGACTTGAGGTCTTTCAAATTTCATTTTTTAATGTAACTGAAATTGATCCAAATTGAAATGATATCAAACTTCAAAAAAATTGTTAAATTTCAACAAAAAACTCAACCATTGGGCCCATAAAAAAATTATCCAACAAAAGAATAATTGGATCCAAGTTGAATTTGATTCAAATCCAAATCAATCAACCCAACCCAAACCAACCCGAGTTTGGTCGGTTTGGATTGGGTTGGGTAGGGTTGTGTTTCAACCGTGAATGTATTGGTTTCGGTTTGAATTATCATCAAACTGAACATGTTGGGTTGGATTTTTGTTGGACTCAAAACCAATCAAATACAACCCTAGAGGTGGCAATGGGCCGAGTCGACTCGGCCCATTGCC
>CAIGRB010106685.1:17301-38675 GCA_903798255.1 Fraxinus quadrangulata
CAGAAAACGTTTTCGACAGATATATAGGAAAGAGAAGCTAGCAATTGAAGAGGAGAAAGTAGTTGAAGCAGTTATTGGTGGAAAATGTATAAAATATATATACACACAGCCACATGGGAAAACAAGAAACCAAAAAAGAGGAAAAGAAAAGTCAAATATTGTGGCTTGCTCTTGGGAAGAAAAGAGGGACGGCAATTAATATATATATTTACTAGTGGCAGGCAAAAGCAAAAGAACACATCTTCAATTGTAATTAATCACGTTTCGTTAAATTTTGATGATATCTTTCCATTTTTACGTATTTAAATTCAATATTATGCGTGGCTAAATACTTTTATATTAGGATGGATGATATAACTTATATTTTTATTATATGTTTAATTTCAATATTTTTATATCATTTTAATACTTGTTAATTAATTGTTGTGTGTTTAATACTTTAATTGTTTGCGTAACAATTAATTGAATTAGGGATAATACTGAGACCGAGAGGTGATATATTTTTCTAACTCGTGCAATAATTAACATAGACATTATAAGAGATCGAGAGATAATTATAAGATATGCGATCTTTGTTGAATTCCTAGAGATAAATGCGTTCATATGTATGTGGATTTACGTAGATATATAATAAGTTCGGGCATATGAATAGAAATAGTGTTGTTTGTGAGAGATCACTAAATACAATATGTAAATTCGATCGTTGACACGTATGAAAGATAGTTGAATAAATTGAAATTAGATGTATGATAAATAACCTAAGTGAAATCGAAAATCCTAACTAACCAATCACATAATTTTTCTCTAATTTTAATTTGAGTTTGTTATTTTAATTAATCGTTTGTTATTTTATTTATTAGAATTTCGATTAGAAACAAAAACTTGATTTGATCATTAGTTACTATTTAATTTAAATTGAAGTTGAGTTAGTTTAAAATTTTATAATAAATAGTAGTATCTCTGGGACGATATTCGGATTTAATAAATTCACTTTATTACTTGTTACGATCTGTTCACTTGCAAAATTTCAACGAACAAGTTTTTGGCACCGTTGTTGTGGAGTAGTTTATTTGCTTTAAATTTTTAGTTAATTATAGTTTTAATTTAGATTTTTTTTCCTTTTTATTTTTTTGTGCTTTTATTATCATTTTCGTTGCTAGTGTCTTGCATGCGAAGTTTGAGAGTAGGTAGTTTAGTATCATTTGATCCGAAAATCGACTTTATTACTTGTTATGATCCGTACATTTGTTGAATTTCAAAGAACATCGTTTGACCATCACTCGAGTGACATACCATATTTTTGAATTTTAACTTTATTTTTTCAGGGTTTTATGTATTTTTACCACTTTTCCTCTTGAATCTCCAAATTTCCTTACCTACATAAAATTTCTGGTTTCCCAATACTTTAATCATCTCAAATCACTTCATTGAGGTTCCAATTCATTGAATCAACGATTTTAAAAGGTAAATCCCTTAAACCCATATTTTTTTCTCCCGTTTTTGCAAATTCTTTTGGGTTTTGATGACTTTTGGTCATTAGTTTTGTCATTAATGGCATTTGCACTACACAGTTGTTCATTCTCATACAATGACATCAATTTTTGCACAATTTTGCACTAAAATCGGATTTTTGGACTATTTTGAAGCGATTTTCTTTGGGTTTATTGATGTCCTTCAATCCATTTGTTCATTTTTATTCGGTTAGTTGATAAATGTTGCATTGGAATTAGTTAGTGGTTTGTAGTCATAGTGGTTGAGAATGTGGTTGATGTTTTGGGCAATTTTGGCGTGAGTTTTGTGTTTAAGATAGTCTTTGAGGTTGGTTTGAGAGTGGTTGTTTTGAGAATTGAATTGTTGTTGTTTTGGATTGTCGAGTTATAGGTTAGAAGTGTGAAGTTTGTTTTCCATTATGCACACGGGACACATGATCACTTGTGTCTTGGTTTGGTTGTGTTTGGTGTTGATATCACGAGGTGACGTCACGTCAGTACGGCGTGACATTACGGCTCACGTCACCTATGTCTAAGCATCCCAGCATCTCGTTGTGGGTTCATTCTTGGGAGCGTTGCATTTACCCTATTTGCCTCGTTTTGTGTGTATTCATGCATTTCATGCATATCATGCTTTCTTGTCTATCATATTGATGTCTTGATGTATTGATTCTACTCATTTCAAATGTCGCCTAACAGAACTCGTACTGTCGTTTCGACACCGGTACCTTTACCTTTTACAGTAGATCTAGGTTTATTTCTGATGTTGCCCAAGATACTTTTGGGTCATAGTTTTCATTAAGACCTGTTTTGTTTGAGCGCGAGGTCATTATGTCGACCTGTCTCTAGATCTCGCTGCTATTTTCACTTCTCGGGATTGGGAACCTTTGTTGGTCGAGTTGGTCCTTTTACCAAGTCTCTTATTCACGAGTTTTATGCTAACATTCATGACGTTAGCGGCTTTTTTTTAGAGTATTTCTTAGAGGTAAGACGATTAAGATCATTCCTGATGTTATGTCGAGCGTAGCTCATATTCCCAGAGTCGTCCACCCCTTATTTCCTTATTTGATGTCTGATACTCTTTTGACGAACTCTCTAGTCCGTTTGACAGTGTTTAACACACCTTTGGAGGAAGGTCCTGGTGCAAGCGTAGGCTTCGATGAATTCGTTGCCACTGGTGGTGCAGCTTCTAAGGAGAGGACTAATTTTGACGATTCAGATCATGCAGCTTGGTTACTAGGTTACTCTTTGTCATTTTGTGACAAAAACGGAGTAGATATATAGTTTTGGAGTTTGGAGTAGATTTTTTGCTTTAACAGGATGTACATGTTTTTATCTACTTGATGTCTCTAAAATTTTTGATTTTGATTTTGTGATATAAAATAAATTTAGTTTTGCTAGATTATGTTTTGATGTTTTAGATAATTGCATTATAAGTTATTAACTACTTAAATCACTTTTATATTGTGAACTGCTTGAACTGTTCTTATACTTAATACGATTTCACATACATTTTATACTGAGTATTTGAGTTGTCGACTTTAGGAAATAAGTATTGAAGAATAAAATGCAGAGTTTGTTCAAGACAGTTATTGATTGTGTCTGTTGTTTTGAGTTTGTAATTTATTTTAATACTGTCTTGACTTAGATTGTAGTTTTGTCACAGAATGTCAAAGGAGGAGTTTGTTTGATATTTAATGTAATTGGCTATTCTGTGAACAAAAAGGACTAGAGTTGATATGTTGTAAAAAGTTAAGGAGTAGTGTGTAATTAGTATAAGTTGTGATAGTTTAGGTCTAGGGTTTGAGAATTAAAAAGAAGGAAAGACGGCGCGAATTTTCGCTAGACTATCGTAAAAAACAGAAACTTCATCTCTCGACTGTTGTCTCACCTTCACTCGAGCAATAATCTGTAACTCGACTGTTGCTAGCCCTTCGCTCGAGCGTCAGTGTCAATCGAAAAATTTTTAATTCATTTTTAAAGGCTTTTTGTCCGATCTATTCATTCTCTAACCTACATTTAAATACTTGAAGCATTCAACATTCATTGTTCAAATTGATATGTTCTTGACGGTGAAAAACATCCGTTTCAATATCCTATACCAAACTGCTGCTTCTTTTATATATGTCAAAGTTTTTGAAGATCAAGGAAATGTGATTGGAGTTCCAGTCGTTGAAGAATACGATATTTTTCGTGAATCCACATGAGATAGATGATTTCACAAAATTAGGAGTTACTGTATGAGAGCGCAATTTAGGAGAGTTTTGGTAACTGCGGCTGAGAGTTGGTGCAAGAGCACAGAATCCAGGAGAGTCGTAGGAATTGCAGTCAGGAGATCAGATAATATGTGTCGTCGTCTAGTCGGTAGACTGTAAGTTATAAATCGTTTATAGTAGATTGTTGATTGGCAAAATGTCCCGAGTTTTCACCAAATTGGATTTCTTCGTGATCAATTCTTGTGTTCATTTATTACTTACATAACTATGATATTTTAACATAGGATTAATTGAATTGCATGGTTAATCATCTAGAAAAATAATTAATTAGTGACTTGTTGTTATTTAATTTTAAATATTTTAATTCTACATAAAAATATATTCACCCCATCTAAGTGTTGTTAGGGTCAAACTATGTATTTTCAAGGATCTATGCAAGTGAACATATTGTGGACATACATATAACATCATATTCCAAAATGTTTCTTATTTAAGATGAACGAACTATTTTTTAATGGAATTATATTATAAATGAAATCTCGACAGAATAAGTTGAACATAACTCGACACTTATTCTGCTTAAGAATCCCTATTTGTCAAAGTGTAGAGATTCAACCGTAGTTGTGACCATTTCCAAAATAATTCCATCATAAGATAGTTCGTTTATCTTGAGTAATACAGTATATTGGAATATGAATAAGAAAAATTGAAAGCAAGCATAAAGGCACCTGTTCAATGGTATAGAGCACAAAAAATGAGATCTGAGCCTTGTCACATGTGTTACACTGTTTTAGATTTTCTGTTGCACAAATAATTGTAACTTTAACATTAACTTTAAGATAAAAGGATTTTTTTTTTTTTTTTAAGGTGATGTTGGAATTTCAATTTAGGAAATCTAGTTATTTTTGCTGCTTTCTCACATGAGTTTTTACGAAAAAACAAAAATGAAAATTTTAGGAAAGTACGAGGACCATTATGGAAAAAAGAGTCTAGAAATAGAGATTGAGGTAAAAGGTGCCCATGCTATAGGTTGAGGATTATGGCTGCAATATTATTATTAGGGTAAAGGGTTGTGATACACCCATGTGCACTGGTCAAAGGTGGTCAGTGACAAAAGTGAAGCATTTGACTCGCTCGCACCGCAGGTTTAGCCGGTCTGTTAATTAAAATCTAATTTTAACCTCGAATCAAATTCAATAATTAATTTTAATTACATATTTTATGAAATTCATAAATTTTTAACTACTTATTTTATCAAAATCTATTAAAAATCTAAATTTAAATTAATAATAAATTTTAATTATATATTTCATAAAACTCATAACTTTTTAATTAAACAAAATTTATTAAAAAATCTGTTGTTAATCCCACCAACCAAGGGCTAAATGATTCCCAAATCTAGTACCTAGTCAGAATATGAGACACTGCACATGCTGCCACTGACAATTTATGGTTTCAAAATTTATTCAATGAATCTTCTCCAGTTATATGATGCGATAATCGTGATTTCAGTATGAATTTGAGATTTTAATTTAAATAAGAAAATTCTTATCAATTCAATATTTTTTTAAAAAAATTAAATTTAATAAAAAAACCAATTCAAGAGGCGTTAGTGCATGTTTCTTAGCTGCAAATCTACATCTTTCTACAAGACTATTCCAAATTCCATATACGCTTTTCTTTTTCTTTTTTTAAAAAAATTGATAGGATATGCCTTTCAAAATACTATACATTGTTCTATTCTATGGTAACCTTTTTAGAAGCATTCAAATGATAATTAAAGCGTAGATGGAGATGGGAATTTTACTATTTCAAGTTAACGAAAAACATTCTTCGATCTTGAAAATGAATAAAAAAGAAAGAAAATTTATTTTGAAATACGCAGGAAATAGGGATAAATATTTGTGACATTCTTGGAATGTTTGTTACATTACTCAAAAAGAGGGGAAAAAAAAAGTTTTGTATCCAGATTGGACTAGACCATAAAAAAAAAATATTAACCTTTTTTTTTTATTATACTAAGTTTTAGTATTTTTCATTAAATGCTACATATTCCACTTTACCAAATAATTAAATAAAGGGGAATAAATGTTTTCATTTTCCATTTTCATGGGTGAGCACAAGATAGTTAGGGTAAACAATCCAACTTGAAAATCGAATCAAAATAAGTTCAAAATTGAACCCTATTGACTTGGGTCATTTTGAAGGTACCTTTTTTTTTTTAATCTTTAAATTCATTTTTTAAGTCTACTGTTAAAATCGAAGTTTTCGTGTTAGGAAACCTCGATCGAAAATCAAACCACCTTGCCGTGAACCCAACTCAACCTGACCCAAATTAGATCGATGTGTAGGGTTCATGGGTTATTTGCCCTAACTATAATTTGCAGTTTGCAAGATAGTTATCAGATGCTTTCAAAAATTAAAAAAAAAATTACTAATAAAAGTTATCGAGATTACAATCTAACGTTAACGTGATATTAAATGACATGTAAAGTTAATTAAGAGCTTGTTTGTTTCTGATAAAAATTAAATTTTAATGTAAGTCAAAGTCAAATACAATATTAACCACATCTCTCGCGGGCCCCATAATTTTTCAATCACACATTTCAAAAATTTCTATCATAATCTACTAAAAATCTAATTTTAATCCACACAAAACACACTCTAAATCATTAAAATTCAATTTTACTTTAACATATCACCCAACGCAACTGGGTTGTAACCCAGTAAGACTACACAACATTACTCTTAAAATTACTTTCAGGCTTGACAAACATGCTGCAAATGGCAATCTGTTTTTCTTCTCTCTTTCTTTCTTTTGGGACATAGAATCTCTAATCTAAAATAGTTTTCGTCAATCAATTAAGACTTGAAAGTAATATCAACAACCATATGAAAGATAGTGATAAATCTCTCCTTCAAGCCAGTGAACAAATCAAAAGAGAAGGCAAATACATAATAAATCCGTCTGATTCAGTGCAAATCTGGCCGACATTTTTTCATATTAAACAGGAAAATTTTTATATGCTTTCAGGATATTGGATCTAGAAAACGATCCACAAAAAAAGGAAAAGAAAAATTGAAAATATTAATTATGTACGTGTCATCTGAAATCTCGAAACATATGCTGATGGACATGGAGGGCATATTCGTCTTTGTGGCATCCATCGTCGAAGTTCTGCGAATAGCTAACGGCATCGTATTGAAACGTTAAAGGTTTGGAGGATCCATAGAAGTTCTTGCTATCCTTCACCAGTTTCCTCAGCATTTTTCTCAATCTCCGGCTGCGATTGCTGCTGTGATTTGTAGTGTCGATGCGAGAGTATTCTTCGTGCACCGGAACGCACGATGGCGACATACAGCTGGAGAAGTATGACGATTGCCAGTTCATAATATCGCCGCCCATTCCGCCGTATTTACCAACTTTCCGATAAGAAATTGAGTGGACAAAGCTTGGTTACTTCCTTAGAAAGTGATGAAAGATGTGGTGTTGCTGGTCCTAGTTATAAATATTACACGTCTCTACTGGGTGACATCCGCTGTGCGTTGCGTGTCTATCCTTGTTGTACTATTATGTGGGGCTATTTTTGCCATGACATTTTTCATCTAGGGATGGGTAGTGGGACGAGTTCTGAACGCGTGTCGTGTAACATAATATTTGGGCGAATAGCTCGTCGACTCGCAAGCAATTAATATTTATTACTCAAATTCAAAAAAATAAAAATTAAGATTGACAAGAAGCTCACCACACCAAGGAATAAGCTTGTGAGGCGAGCTCAGCCAAAGTCAATGAAATGAGTAGGCTCGAATGGTCGGTCTAGCCGAGCGGCTAGGTCTATATTTAGTACGCCATAGTATACAAAATTAAACAATGAATTATTGTTTAATAATTAGTACTATTCAATTAATCTCAGTAGATATCTTTTATGGTTTCGTTTGGTTGTTAATGTAAAGAAGAGTTATTAAGGTAGACAGCATAATACTACAGGGGAAAATGGGTCTCCTCGATTAGAATATTTGGTATGAAATATGCACTTATTCATACTTATTTAATTTATAAACACAATCGATCAAATTTATTTTTATTTATATTGAGCTCCTGAAATTATTTTCAACATAATATTAAAAATTCCTTTGAAAAGATTAAAAAGAAGAGGGAAAGATAATTAATCTCGAAAATCATTTGAGGGTTGTTTGATAAACTTTTGATAAAAGTTTTCTAGATTTTGATTAAATTTGATAAAATATATTGTTAAAATTTTGAAAAAAGATGTAGATCTCATAAAAATTGTGGTTAAAATTAATTTTTAACTTTCATATTAAAAATTTAATAATTTTTAAGCTATCTCAAATAAGCATTTAATGAACCTAACGGTTCAATCTACTCATTAAAATTGAGATCCTAAAGATTCAATCAATTCGTTAAAATAGAGATTTTGAATTTTACATATACAATTCAACTATATTTCTCTTGTAACATCAATGGCATATTTAATTGGTTGGAAAAGAAAAAAAAAAAAAACAAACGAGATTTACTGGAAGGAAGGAAAGAAAAAAAAAGAGGGAGAAAATCTTGTCAAATGATGTTTGGTTGCTTAAAATTGCTTTTTTGATTTTCTTTTTGCATTAGTAGATAAAGACCATTTTCAAATACAGCCAACTATTAAGAATGACAACGGGTGGATATGAGACAAGTTGTCCATTTCCGTCCCCATGTCCAGTTAAAGTGGGAAGGGATATGCCCCGTTTATTTTTTTATTTATTTTATTTTTTTGTTTTTGTTTTTTATATATTTAGTCAGTGAGTGCTATTAAATTTTCTTTTTTAAATTTGTTAAGAATAACTCACATTCTTTTTAAAAATGATGATACATTTTTTTTTATTTGATAAAAAACTTAAAATTTAAATTAATTTAAAATTGGACGAGTAGTGGGGTGGGACCATATTTTCTATTTCCCATCCCCTTCCCGTTTATCCGATCAGGCAATTAGACCTCGTGGGTATTGGGTTGAAGATTTTTTTGCCATCGCTATCAACTATATTTACATTTGTTGCGGGCATATTTAATAGTACTAATTAGACTTGAACGTGCATTGCACATAATTCTGAAATACTTTATAAGAGTTGTAAAAGTAATATTTGATATCAAGTTGTTGTGAGGATTTGATGAATCTCAAACGAATTAAAGAAAATAAAATTTAGGATAAAAATTGAAAAAAAATTGTATTATCAAAAGTCAATTTTTATGATTCAAGTTTTTTGTGGTGATAAAATACTACAAATGAACAATCTTTTTATACTAGATTTGTTACATAAAAATTAATTGCAAATAGATTGGTTTAAACATCCATTAAAATTTATAGATATATAAATATAAATAAATTCATCTATAATAACTCTAAATTTATGTAAATCGAAATTTATCAAGTTAAAATTTATTAGGTCAATGTTAATTAATTGAGAATTAATAATATGAACTTTATACATGACAATGATTTTGTAGTATTTATTACATATAAAAAACGAAAAGTATGTTATTATTGAAATAATTAAATTGTAGTAGGATTAAAATCGTCTAAAAAATAATTCACACTTGATGTGATAGTTGATATATTATAGATGAATTTAATTTCTGGTTTAGTAAAAGAAACTTGGTGGGGTTTAATCCCTCTTGGGTTTTGTTAAAAATTATATTTTTGATAAATTTTGATAAAAGTTGATAAAATTATGGTAAAAAAATGTATAAAGGTCATGAATATCACGAAATATGTAATTAAAACTAATTGTTGGTTTCGACTTAAATTTTTATTGATTTTTTTTTTAATTAAACCAAACAAGGGAATCAATTGAAAAGGCAAGAGCTCAACAAATATTGAATATTATTAAAAAAAAATGGAGGAGGAGGAAGAAGAAGAAGAAGATAGAAATAAAGACTTGTTCATTAAAAAACATTTTAATTTAAAAATTAATTTTCTGCATATGATTAAACTCTAATACTCTTGAAAATAATTATTGATATATTTGATTGATTAAACTAAACACAAATAAATGAGATTAATTCACGATGAAAGAGTTGTTGAAGAGTATGTTTGTTGGTGCTTACTTTTTAGCCGTTAAAAAGATATCATATTTTAGAAGTGCAAAACTTATTTTATATCGAAAATGTTGGTGATGAAAATATTTGATCATTGAAAATAAGCATTAACAAAATTTCGGAAGCATAAATGATGATTTGAATGCAACTTTAAGAATTAGGGTTGGTGTGGCTCTTATCTATAAGTTTGGTTTCTAGTTTGATAAGGACAGGATTCTATCCTGTGGAATCAATGGAAGAAGTGAGTGGTCAACAAAAATAGAATTAGAACTGGAAGACGATAGCATGACATCATGCAAAAAATATGGTCATCTTTGATCAAAGAAAAAAAAAAATTCTTTCTTTCTCTTTTTCTTTTTTGAAGTTACATATTTATTTATTTAAATTTACTTTTCAATACTCTCCTTCAAGTATAATTTAATTTTAGAGTTTCTATAAAAGTTTGATCACTGCATAAATTTGGTGGGGACGTAATTACGTTCATATTTCTATTGGAACATACACTATTAGGGTTCATGTGCATCGGCTGTGGGATACGTCACCCGATTAAAGATTCAACCATGTGCCATGATCGCTTATACCCTGAACTTGAATTGTCCTAGTTGACAATTTGTTCAATTCTTTCGTGTAGTCTTAAAGTTAAAAATCGATGATATTGTTCTTTAAGTTATAACAAAATTATCTTGAAAGATTTAAGGACGTTCGAAATCTGAACAAGTCAATTCTTAATTTACTAAGTTTAAAAGCTTGTCTGAAAGTACTTATTTACAATTTTGTTTTGACCACAATTTCTTTGGAACTCACTGCTTATAAAAACTTAGCCAAGCAAGCACTTATTCTCGAAATCTTTTAATTGAATCTTTTAATTAACAAGCTAATACTTACACCATTACACCAGTTCTATAGATTTAAGCTTTGTATTATCAAATCCAATAGGTGTATTCCTTTAAGTCACGTTTGGTATAATTAATTACGTGAGCTTAAATGCGACAAAGAAAAATAGCAACACGATAAATATAATTTTGCAGTAGTTTAATTCAAAATTATATTCAATTAAACGTATCAAATATATCTTAAACGTTCAAAAGTCGATTTTCTTTCCCATGCCCATGACTTATGATGTCAAGGAGCTAATGTCATGGAAGACAATACGCCAAAAGGCAAATATAAAATAAACTAAAATATAATCATAGCTCTTTGCGTCTTAGGGACATCAAATGAATATATATTCCACCGAAAAGGTAAGGGCAAGAAAAAGACATGATTTAATAAAAAAAATTCAAGAATGTAAATGATTAAAAAACAATATTTAGGGTAGGCGTGCAATGTACATAGCTGTTATCTATAAGTTTGATAGAGACACGAGTCTATCCTATCGAATCGTCGAAGTGGAGTGAGTGAGCAATAAAAAAGAACAAGAATCCATTTATTGAACTTCTATTTTAAAAGTTAAGTTTTTCAAATTAAAAAAGAGTAATTTTATATATGTTGGTAACAAATTTGTTAAATTTTTTGCATAATTGATTTACATACCATCACGTCTATTACAAGTTTCGCTAATGAAAATGTTACTTTCTCCTCATATTTTTGCTGTAATAAGTTATCGGATCATGGCAATAAAGAGTCAAGATCTTCGTAACTATTGGAATTATATCAAGATTGATGAGAAACCCTTTTTTTTTTTTTTTTAAAGCTAAACAACTTTCTTAATAGCTCCACCTAGGCTCTACATATCAAGCTTCCAATGTATGGTCATACTATAAGATTGGATAACACTTGTGCAAGTGATTGCTCCACTTGCAAAGGTAAATACATAATCATCTTTCATCGCTCCATCTCAATCTTGTCATGACCATTGCCTCGGTTCCCTTTAAGTTGTACAATAACACATTGTTACGTCCCTTTTGAACTCGACTAGTTTTGTTTCGTCAAGCTAGATTTAACCCCAAGTTGGTTTTTATCCTCTCTAGTCGGGTTTTCTCAACTTACGGTGTCTTCTCTTGTTGTTCATAGCTAACCAATGTGGCATTGTCACAGACATTCTAAGGACAAACAGAAGAAGTTAACTAGGAGTTCAATACAAAAATTAAAATTGAAAAAGAAGCATATGATTTTGATACATAGAATACTTTTGACAGCCAAAACCACCAAAAATTGTCAGTAGAATTGGTTCTTATCGTGAATTTTTAATTTGATTGGAAAAGACAAGGCAGGCACGTGAATTGGGCCATACACAATCCAGATTCTTAGGTTATGTCAGCCACTTTAATCTATACATATTCGTGCAAGTGCCTTAGGACACGACAATTGATTTAGATTCCCATTCTGAAATGAATTATTGAACCGGAGACCTGGTCCTTGATTTCACGTCTTTTGAAGAGTGATGTCTGTGATACGACTAAGGCCCATCAATCGGTTCGCTTTTCTTTCTTTAATTTGATAAAATAGGAAAAATTAGGGTTTTGTTTTTCTACATCTCATCTCTCCTGGTATGATTATTGTTCATAGATTCTTAACATTTAAAAGTGATGTTATGGATTTCTATCTTACTGAAATATGTTAATTTGGATCTTCATGTAGCTAAAGCCGTCAATAAAGACATTAAAATCGCAAATTACTTTCAGTTGTATTGAAGAAAAATAAGTGGTTTGATTGCTCTCCAAATTCAAGTCGTGTGAGGTTGCATTAGATTTATCATTTATGTTGACGATTTTGGTCACTTGGGAACCTATATCCATGTATTTGAATAAATTGAGAATCTAGAACCTCATTTTTAAATGTTGAGAAATCTAACTCTAATTTAAAATATTTGTGAAATTTGATTGTTTCTAGTTATATTATCATCTAAATTGATTGAGTTAGAAATGTAAGCATCTTTTAATAAAAAGAAAGAAAAATTGTTGAACTAGGTTGATCGAGATTTCAAAACTTAAAATAGTAATTCTTGAAAGATACACGTCACATGTCCAAAGTGAGCTTAATTTTTTAAGTCCTAAGCTCGAGATTGTAACGCTATCTTCCTTCAAAGGTAAGTTTATAAGCAAACCAAAGTCATCCTTATGTGTGAACTTAGAGATTCATTCGACAAGGTAACTTCAAATGTCGAAGTGTCAATCCCTCGTGTGTAAGTAATAAGATTTAAGGTTCTATTTTAAACTTCAATATTGTAGATAAAAAGTAGTTCTAGCTCTTATACATTGGTGTACATTTTAGTATTTAACGGATATGTGATTTATCCTTTAACATGCATTAAAAGACGATGGCTAATTTAAGCAAATCAATTTTAGAATCCATGTGATTATTTCAGTATTAGTTGGATTGAATAACTTATTCAAGTTACATGAAATCTAATATCATAGTAAGACTTGAGTTTTTATCTCAAAATGTTTACATTGTTATGACAAGTAACACAAACTCCTATACATTAACTTTTTTTTATATATTTGTTCAATCCATGATTTATCATTAACATAACTCGTAAGATGGTGATTCTTTTGAGAACATCATTCTTATAATTCTTGTACTCATTTTAGTTTTAATCGAATTGAATTGATCGTTTGAGTTTAACGAATTCCAATATCATATTAAAATTTCAGTTCCATCCTAAAGAGTCAATCTTGTTAAGAAAAATAACATAAACTCTTGTATGTTGATTTATATTTCGATATTTAATCGATATAAAATTTACCCTTTAATAGTAATTACATCAAGAAGCTCAAATCTTCCCCTCGAAAATCATTAGAGTTCATACACAATTTCCTTCATCCAAGATACCTCCTCCTTGATCCGCAGCCTTGAACCTTTTTTACATACAAATCTTTCTTTAGAGGCCCAAATTACTCTTAATGGGTTGAGGAGATCATATATTACAATATATCTTCATTTCGTATAGGTTTAAGGGCATTGTGATCAATGGGCTTTAAGAGGACNTTTTTTACATACAAATCTTTCTTTGGAGGCCCAAATTACTCTTAATGGGTTGAGGAGATCATATATTACAATATATCTTCATATCGTATAGGTTTAAGGGCATTGTGATCAAGGGCATAAAAAGACTTATGTATCCCTCTCATTTTAAAAAATGAAAAAATAACAAATACAAAAGTACGATTGAATATTTGTTCGTTATTTTAAAACATGCTAACATATTTTTCGAACAAAAGTCGTCGAAAACTAAATGTGCTAATTCACGAAAAATTGAAATTAAAAATAAAATAAACGGATCGAGAAAATAAATGTGACAATAAGTAAGTAAGAGAATTTTAGTACAAACAAATGTAGTGTGAATAGGACAACCTCCATTCAATCAACCCGTATCATATAGTTTTTGTTGTTATACTCCTATTGTTAACTAATTGAACTTATCAGAACATGTCAAAAGTTTTTATGTTAATCACATTTTACTGGCATTCACAAGTACTATTATATATATTATTATCATATAATATATATAAATCATTCTTTGGAGGCCCAAATTACTCTTGATCCGCAGCCTTGAACCTTTTTTACATATAAATCTTTCTTTAGAGGCCCAAATTACTCTTAATGGGTTGAGGAGATCATATATTACAATATATGATGCGAAGAGGTTGGCAAATTGAGTTTCTCTTCTCCAACCAATGTCCTGTTGAAATTTTCAGCAGTTTTTGTTGACATTTTGGAATGAATTTAATGAATAAGGCAATAGTATTTTCTTATAAATAGAAGACTGTGATGAAGAAATAATATAAGCCATGTAGAGAGAATAATTGTGAGTAGAGGGATAAAATTATTGTTTTCTTCTAAGTATTTCCTACTTGTTTTCTCTTATTATAAGAAAGATTAATTGTTGTTATCTCCTTGTATTTAGAAAGTGTTGTTGTAATCCTTTTGCTATAATGAAATCCTTCTATAGTTTGCCCGTAGTATTTTTTTTTTAACTCCAGTTTGTTTGGAGGTTTTTCACGTAAAATATTGTGCTCATCATTTTTCCTCAGTTTTCTCAATTTCTACTTTAGTTGCAATTAGGTGTCATGTACCATAACGTCCTAACAATGGTATCAGAGTGCCAGGTTTATAACTGATTTTTCGTGCTACAATCAGATCCAATTAGTGGAAAGAAGGCATCTTCAGCAATGACGACAAAGTACGAAATAAACAAATTCAATGGGAATAATTTCTCATTATGAAAAATGAGAATAAAACCAGTTTTAAGAAAAGATAACTGTTTGACGACAATTGGAGATAAGCCCAAGGAGATCAATGACGATAGTAAGTGGAACGAGATGGATGTCAATGCAATTGCTAATCTGCATCTAGCACTAGCTGATGGAGTATTGTCAAGTGTAGCAGAGGAAAAAAAACTACGGGTAAACTGTAGAAGGATTTCACTATAGCAAAATAATTATAACAACACTATCTAAATACAAGGAGATAACAACAATTTGTACTAGGAGAAAACAAGTAGGAAATATTTAAGAGAAAACAATAATTTTCTCTCTATAATTTTATCCCTCTACTCATAATTATTTTATCTCTACATGGCTTATATTGTTTCTTCATCCCAACCTTCTATTTATAAGGAAATACCACCGCCTTACTCATTAAATTCATTCCAAAATGTCAACAAAAATTGCTGAAAATTTCTGCTGGACATTGGCTGGAGAAGGGAAACTCAATTTGCCAATTTCTTTGCATTAAATGAGTTCCTTAGTCAAGAAGGAAATGACTTTACCCAACATTTCTCACACTAAAAGTCATTTTTGTTGTAACTCCTTCTATCCTTCCTACACTTTCCATTTCCATGCTATTTACGTTTTTGTTAGGCCGATAGAGGATCGACACCAAGTAAACTTGTCATTGTTGATTGGTTTTATTAATATTTCTGCTAAATTATCTTTAGTATGGATTTTCTGTATATCCACACTTCCTTTTTCCACCTTCTCACGAATGAAGTGATACTGAACTTGTATGTGCGTTGTCTACGAGTGAAATGCGGGATTCTTTGCTAAGTGCAAAGTACTCTGACTATCAAAAAACAGAGCAATATTCTCTTATTTGTGTCCGAGCTCCTCTAGTAGCATTTGCATATTGCATATTTGCTAGCTTGTGTAGCTGCGACGTATTCTGCCTCTGTCGTAGAAGTTGCCATGATAGACTGCAGTTTTGAAACCTAGCTTACAGTTTGGTATGCCGACTGCTGATGCATACGATACTTGACATTTCCATTCTCTCTGCTTCGTTGCTATGGTTTGCACAAGACTAGATATTGCACAAGCAGTGGGAACGATTAGTTGATACATGGCGAATCCTGGTAAAGAGCATTGAAATATTGTAAAGAGGATACTGAGATATGTTAAAGGTACCTCAAATGCTGCATTATGTTATGGAGGGCCAGACTTTACTGTCAGAGGCTATGTTGATTCAGATTATACAGATGATCTTGACAAGAGCAAGTCAACCACAGATTGTGTGTTTACTCTTACTGGAGGAGCTATAAACTAGGTTTCAAAACTACGGTATATCGTAGCAACTTCTACTACAGAGGCAGAATACGTCGCAGCTACATAAGCTAGCAAAGAGACAATATGGTTGCAAATGCTACTGGAGCGGCTTAGACATAAACTGACAAACAAGATAAGATTGCTTTGTTTTGTGATAGTCAGAGCACTTTGCACTTAGCAAAGAATCCAACATTTCACTCGAAGACAAAGCACATACAAGTTCAGTATCACTTCGTTCGTGAGAAGGTGGAAGAAGGAAGTGTGGATATACAGAAAATCCATACTAAAAATAATTTAGCAGATATGTTAACAAAACCAATCAACAATGACAAGTTTACTTGGTGTCGATCCTCCATCGGCCTAACAAAAACGTAAGTAGCATGAAAATGAAAAGTGTAGGAAGAATAGAAGGGGTTACAACAAAAATGACTTTAAATTGGAGAAATGTTGGGTAAAATCATTTTCTTCTTGACTAAGGAACTCATTTAATGTAAAGAGATTGGCAAATTGAGTTTCTCTTTTCCAGCCAATGTCCATCAGAAATTTTCAATAGTTTTTGTTGACATTTTGGAATGGATTTAATGAGTAAGGCGGTGGCATTTCCTTATAAATAGAAGGTTGGAATGAAGAAATAATATAAGCCATGTAGAGATAAAATAATTATGAGTAGAGGGATAAAATTATAGAGAGAAAAATTATTGTTTTCTCCTAAATATTTCCTACTTGTTTTCTCCTAGTACAAGAGAGATTAATTGTTGTTATCTCCTTGTATTTAGAGAGTGTTGTTGCAATATTTTGTTATAGTGAAATCCTTCTACAGTTTGCCCGTAGTTTTTTTTTACTCCAATTTGTTGGGAGGTTTTTCACGTAAAACATTGTGTTTATCATTTTTCCTCAGTTTTCTAAATTTCTACTTTAGTTGCAATTGGGTGTTTCGTACCATAACATCCTAACACAACCTTCTAGCAATTCCCCATGCCGTTTAATTTCCTCATTCTTCAATGCTTAACATGAAAGCCCAACATATAAAACACTAATTGGTAAGAATGTGGGCTTTATACACGAATATATATAATGGTAATTACATGAAACCCTACATTTTTTACATACAAATCTTTCTTTAGAGGCCCAAATTACTCTTAATGGGTTGAGGAGATCATATATTACAATATATCTTCATTTCGTATAGGTTTAAGGGCATTGTGATCAATGGGCTTTAAGAGGACATAAAAAAGACTTATGTATCCCTCTTATTTTTAAAAATGAAAAAATAACAAATACAAAAGTACGATTGAATATTTGTTCGTTATTTTAAAACATGCTAACATATTTTTTGAACAAAAGTCGTCATCGAAAACTAAATGTGCTAATTCACGAAAAATTGAAATTAAAAATAAAATAAACGGATCGAGAAAATAAATGTGACAATAAGTAAGAAAGAGAATTTTAGTACAAACAAATGTAGTGTGAATAGGACAACCTCCATTCAATCAACCAGTATCATATAGTTTTTGCTGTTATACTCCTATTGTTAACTAATTGAACTTATCCCCAGGTGAAATAAAGTTGTGTTTCTATAAGAGATGTGGATTGGAAAGCCAGGTGAACACAGAGTCGTTTTATAAACACTTGTTAAACATAGTTTAGTTTCTTATAATTTACTTTTTAAAGTCAAACATATATTTTGACCACACATTTAGCTCCCATTTGATAGCCATTATTTTGAAAAATAATATTTTGAATAGTGATTTTTTTAAAAGAATGTTTGGTTAAAAAATATGAAAAAAATTGAAGTTTACATACAAAACATATTATTAAATGAATATGTGGTTAAAAATGAGTATGATAATTAAAAATATTTGTTTTAAAGGGAGACAAACGTGAACTTAATAGGACTTATAAGTACCATGCATTTATTCACCCGATTTTTATTAACTTATAATTTTAACAACTAAAAAAATCTAAACGAAGACATAAATTAGAGAATGATACGGGCCAACCTGTTGGTTAAAGTCATTTTCTTCTTGACTAAGGAATTCATTTAATGCGAAGAGGTTGGCAAATTGAGTTTCTCTTCTCCAGCCAATGTCCTGTTGAAATTTTCAGCAGTTTTTGTTGACATTTTGGAATGAATTTAATAAATAAGGTGATAGTATTTTCTTATAAATAGAAAGCTGCGATGGAGAAACAATATAAGCCATGTAGAGAGAGAATAATTGTGAGTAGAGGTATAAAATTATTGTTTTCTCCTAAATATTTTCTACTTGTTTTCTCCTATTACAAGATAGATTAATTGTTGTTATCTCCTTGTCTTTAGAGAGTGTTGTTATAATCTTTTTGCTATAGTGAAATCCTTCTATAGTTTGCTTGTAGTATTTTTTTTTTTTAACTCCAATTTGTTTGGAGGTTTTTCACGTAAAATATTGTGTTCATCATTTTTCCTCAGTTTTCTCAATTTCTACTTTAGTTGCAATTAGGTTTCATGTACCATAATGTCCTAACAATGATATCAGAGTGCCATGTTTATAACTGATTTTTCGTGCTACAGTCAGATCCAGTTAGTGGAAAGAAGGCATCTTCAGCAATGGCGACAAAGTACGAAATAAACAAATTCAATGGAAATAATTTCTCATTATGGAAAATGAGAATAAAAGCAGTTTTAAGAAAAGATAATTGTTTGACGGCAATTGGAGATAAGCCCGAGGAGATCAATGACGATAGCAAGTGGAATGATATGGATGTCAATGCAATTGCTAATCTGCATCTAGCACTAGCTAATGGAGTATTGTCAAGTGTAGTAGAGGGAAAAAAAACTACGAGCAAACTGTAGAAGGATTTCACTATAGCAAAATAATTATAACAACACTTTCTGAATACAAGGAGACAACAATAATTAATATATCTTGTACTAGGGGAAAACAAGTAGGAAATATTTAGGAGAAAAATATAATTTTTATCTCTATAATTTTATCCCTGTACTCATAATTATTTTATCTCTACATGGCTTATATTGTTTCTTCATCCCAACCTTCTATTTATAAGAAAATACCACCGCCTGACTCATTAAATTCATTCCAAAATGCCAACAAAAATTGCTAAAAATTTCTGCTAGACATTGGCTGAAGAAGGGAAACTCAATTTGCCAATCTCTTTGCATCAAATGAGTTCCTTAGTCAAGAAAAAAATGACTTTACCCAACATTTCTCACACTTAAAGTCATTTTTGTTGTAACTCCTTCTATCCTTCCTACACTTTCCGTTTCCATGTTATTTATGTTTTTGTTAGGCCGATAGAGGATCGACACCAAGTAAACTTGTCATTGTTGATTGGTTTTATTAACATTTCTGCTAAATTATCTTTAGTATGGATTTTCTTTATATCCACACTTCCTTCTTCCACCTTCTCACGAATGAAGTGATACTGAACTTGTATGTGCTTTGTCTACGAGTGAAATGTTGGTTTCTTTGCTAAGTGCAAAGTGCTCTGACTATCAAAAAAACAGAGCAATCTTCTCTTATTTGTGTCTGAGCTCCTCTAGTAGCATTCGCAACCATATTGCCTATTTGCTAGCTTGTGTAGCTGCGACGTATTCTACCTCTGTCGTAGAAGTTGCCACGATAGATTGCAGTTTTGAAACCTAGCTTACAGCTTGGTATGCCCACTGTTGATGCATACGATACTTGACATTTCCAATCTCTCTGCTTCGTTGCTATGGTTTGCACAAGACTAGATATTGCACAAGCAGTGGGAGCGATTAGTTGATACATGGCGAATCCTGGTAAAGAGCATTGGAATACTATAAAGAGGATCCTGAGATATGTTAAGGGTACCTCAAATGTTGCATTATGTTATGGAGGATCAGACTTTACTGTCGAGGCTATGTTGATTCAGATTATGCGAATGATCTTGACAAGAGCAAGTCAACCACAGATTGTGTATTTACTCTTACTGGAGGAGCTGTAAACTAGGTTTCAAAACTATGGTATATCATGGCAACTTCTACTACAGAGGCAGAATACGTCGCAACTACACAAGCTAGCAAAGAGGCAATATGGTTGCAAATACTACTAGAGTAGCTCAGACACAAACTGACAAATAAGAGAAGATTGCTTTGTTTTGTGATAGTTAGAGCGCTTTGCACTTAGCAAAGAATCCAACATTTCACTCGAAGACAAAGTACATACAAGTTCAGTATAACTTCGTTCGTGAGAAGGTGGAAGGAGGAAGTGTGGATATTCAGAAAATCCATACTAAAGATAATTTAGCAAATATGTTAACAAAACCAATCAACAATGACAAGTTTACTTGGTGTCGATCCTCCATCGGCCTAACAAAAACGTAAGTAGCAGGAAAATGGAAAGTGTAGGAAGGATAGAAGGGGTTACAACAAAAATGATTTTAAATTGGAGAAATGTTGGGTAAAGTCATTTTCTTCTTAACTAATGAACTCATTTAATGTAAAGAGATTGGCAAATTGAGTTTCTCTTCTCCAGCCAATGTCCCGCAGAAAATTTCAGCATTTTTTGTTGACATTTTGGAATGAATTTAATGAGTAAGGCGGTAGTATTTCTTTATAAATAGAAGGTTGGGATGAAGAAACAATATAAGCCATGTAGAGATAAAATAATTATGAGTAGAGGGATAAAATTATAGAAGAAAAATTATTGTTTTCTCCTAAGTATTTCCTACTTATTTTCTCCTAGTACAAGAGAGATTAATTGTTGTTATCTCCTTGTATTTAGAGAGCGTTGGTGTAATATTTTGCTATAGTGAAATCCTTCTATAGTTTGCCCGTAGTTTTTTTTTACTCCAATTTGTTTGGAGGTTTTTCACGTAAAACATCGTGTTCATAATTTTTCCTCAGTTTTCTCAATTTCCACTTTAGTTGCAATTGGGTGTTCCGTACCATAACGTCCTAACACAACCTTCTAGCAATTCCCCATGCCGTTTAATTTCCTCATTCTTCAATGCTTAACAAACTGAAGACAAAAGTAAAGAGATAAAATAGATAGGCATGAAAGCCCAACATATAAAGCACTAATTGGTAAGAACGTGGGCTTTATACACGAATATATATAGTGGTAATTACATG
>CAIGRB010106701.1:0-15475 GCA_903798255.1 Fraxinus quadrangulata
TTCATGGGAAGAAATTGTACTACTATTTTGTTGAGTCTGAAAGAAATCCATCCAAGGATCCTGTTGTTCTTTGGCTAAATGGTGGACCCGGCTGCTCCAGCTTTGATGGGTTTGTTTATGAGCATGGTAATGGAAATATTAATGTGTTTTATTCAAGAATGTGAGTTTGGCTTTGTTAAATAATTTGATAATGCAAAGTTACTATCTTTTGTACTAAAAAGATTTCTGAGTTTTAATTTGTTATGGAAGATGATGGTGTAAAGACTGCATTCTCTGTTGAACGCATTATAGGTTCTAAATCAAAGAGCAGCTTTATCAAATACCGATTTCCATATCTTGAATTGGAATTTTCGGGAAAGAATTAATTGAGTTTAGCATTAAACTTGTGAATTAGTTGGGGTTATCTTGGATTATAAGAAATTTAACTTGAATCAATTTATAGATTTTGTCTCAGTATCATTGATATGATTCCTCTGTCCTTGTTTTATTTGATGATATACAGAATTTTTTAGTTTGGATGTCCCAGCTGTCTCTGTATGTTTTCATCTGGTGATATGGACCGTGTACTTTATCAACAATTCTTATGTGTTTCAATGGCAATTCAATACATTGATATTTTTAAGTTCTTATTCTTTGGAGTTCAGCTATAGCAAGTAGTTTATTTTGAATGGATGATGTTACTGAGCATTAACTCTAGATATGATTCAGTCTTTTCATTTATTTATACATTGGAATGAAAACTATTTTACTTAACAAAGTAAATAATAAAAAATAATTTTGGTTTTCTTGCTGATATAGAAAAGAGAAAATGATTGCTTTTCTTTTTCCTCCTGATCTGTTTGTTATTAAAAGTTATTCTTTTCCATTTATAATTTCAGGTCCCTTCAATTTTGAGGCAGGAAAACTGCGTGGTAGCCTGCCCACCTTGCATCTCAATCCATACAGCTGGTCGAAGGTTATTATTTTCTATGTTCTTGATAAATCCTTTCATTCCCATCTAAGCATTGACGAGATCACATGAATTTGTTTGATAAAATTGGTTTTTCTATGTACATACCAGATCTCACAGTTTATATTGTTTTGACTTTTCAGGTGTCTAATATTTTATATTTGGACTCTCCTGCTGGTGTTGGATTGTCTTACTCAGGAAATAAATCTGACTATATTACGGGAGATTTGAAGACTGCCTCCGACTCCCATACATTTCTCCTCAAGGTGAATATTCATGTTTGGTAAATCTTATAATTGCTTATAGGCTAGTCAAACTCTATTTTTATCTACACATTCTGTTGGACCTACAATTTTTTATCCTCACAATCCTTAGGACCTGCATCTTATAATCTAATAAAAGCTTCACCAAACATGAACTTAGAAAGTAAAAATCCAAGTTGTTTGAAGTTTTTATGATTTACAAACTGTATATCTTTATTTTCTCATCTTTTTGACGTTTAATGTTCAACAAATTGGTATAATCTGGCTAGTGGTTTGAGCTCTACCCAGAATTCCTATCCAACCCGTTTTATCTAGCTGGAGAATCATATGCTGGAATATATGTGCCAACCCTGGCCTATGAAGTAGCTAAAGGTGATTATTTTGATATTTCGATTTCATATGTACTTAGAATCGGGTTAAAGACACCAGTCATCAATGATATTTTAGTGAAATTTCATGTTGGTCACTAAACCTTGTTTTGTTTCAAGTTGGTTACTGTATCGAAGCTTTGTTTTAAGTTGTTCTCTGAACTTAAATGTTGTTACAACTTGGTCTTTCGTCCATGTTAGTTGACTGATGAAAAAGATGAAAAAGCAATCTAGTTCGTGGCCTAGTTGGCTAACTAGACTACCAATAAGCCACATCATGTTTTCATTAGTCTAACTAATGGACATTGATTGAGTGACCAAAGTAACCAAATAGTAATAAAGTTTAAGTTCAGTGACCAAATCAAAACCAAATTTAGTTCAGTGACCGACATTTGCTAAAAAATTAGTGACCATCAATGTATTCAACCCACTTATGAGCAAACTGACATGTTCTTGGAATTACTGTAGGAATTGATGCCGGTGCAAAGCCCATTCTCAAACTAAAGGTATACATATTAAATATTTCTCCTGTTTGGTTGCATCGAAGTAAATCCATCAATTACAGGGGTACATGGTGGGAAATGGAGTTACTGATGACGTGATTGATGGCAATGCTCTTGTACCATTTGCTCACGGGATGGGTCTCATCTCTAATGAACTTTTTGAGGTACATTTTGCTCCTTACTAATTTTGCACAAGTTCTGCTTTCATTATTCCAGCAAAAGTCTCTCAACCATGTTCTCGCTATCTTGTGGTCATGCAAGTATTACCCGCATTCCAGCAAAAGTCTCTTGTACCATTTGTTTCTTATCATTTTCTGATTCCTTTTGCTTCATGTTGCAGGAAGTTAATGCTGATTGCCAAGGGAACTATTATAATCCAATGAGTGATAACTGTGAAAACAAGCTTGCCAAAGTTGACAACGTAAGATGTTGACTACATTTTTGAGAAAGTTTTTGTTTTAGCAGGTATACTTGTCCTATTTGGTTTTAATTTCTGAATTATTTCAGGAAATCGAGGATTTAAACATATATGACATTCTTGAACCATGCTATCATGACACACAAAGTAAAATCACACTCGGTAACGAGAAGTTGCCACTGAGCTTCAGGAAATTAGGTGAGACTGAGAGGCCTCTACGTGTGAGAAAAAGAATGTTTGGGCGTGCCTGGCCACTAAGAGCACCTGTAAGAGAAGGACTTGTCCCTACTTGGCCGCAGCTTCTCAATAGTGAAAGTGTCCCGTGCACAGTAAGTTGCTCCAATTTTTCTGTAGTCCCTAATATTTTTGTTCAGGCTAACAAGCATACTTCAATAATCTTCTACTAATGATAAGCATGAAGGCTAGACATTAATCTTGTCGAGTCTTGATATTTAAGGAAGACGATACACTAACCAATTGCAACTTGAAATCTATATACAGTTCCTTTTTCATTCTTTGGGGTTCTTTTATCTAAATTGAATCATAATTTTTATGATCCTTATAGGGAATATCTTTAATCTATAACTTCTACGAAATTCATCAGGAGCTTCTATATATGTCCCTTTGATTTGTCGAACCATCCATCGAGATGTTTCTGCTTCTTGAATGCGAAAATGTAGAATATTTTTGCGAAGCATTATCTTTTGACTTTCGGAGGTTAAAAAAACTTCTTTTTATGTGTGTGTGTGTGTTTGCTCCATCTGACCTTTTGAACTTCTTACTGCGTACGGAGTGGCCAAGTTGCTCTAATTCTTGAGCTTTATATTTTTGAACACCTTATTGGGATTTACCTCAGGTAGTCTCTTAATAACTGGACAAACTATGCAGGACGATGAAGTTGCGACTTCATGGCTGAACAATGAAGCAGTTAGGAAAGCAATTCATGCCGAAAATGTAAGTTTTTCTCATCTCACATTGCTCCAGCTTTTAAACAAAGTTATTTATGTCCAGTCGCATATCAGGGAAATGTGATAGGAAACTGGGAGCTGTGTACCGACAAAATAAGATTTTATCATGATGCTGGAAGCATGATCAAATATCACAAGAACCTCACATCTCGAGGATATCGAGCACTCATATACAGGTTAGGAAAATCACTAAGCCCTGTAATTCATTTCAGCATCCTGCCTTGTCGATGTAATTCTCAATATGCAAGTGCGGAGGTTTTAATTTGTTTGTCAATAAATGCCCGGGTTACCAAAAGTAAGGTTGTGGGATTAGTTATTCCATTTGCAACCTTTACAGCAAGTATAGAGATGGTCAGATTATGTTCCCTTGTTATAAATCTTACTATCCCATCGGTGGAATCAGTTCCTGGATGACAGTATTTGTTTGAAGTTTCTTCATCTTCATCTCCATCTCCAAACCCTTTTAATGAAAGTTGGTTCAGATCTGTTGAATGTGTTATTGAACTTAATGAGGGAACTCCTCCACCCATACAAGTGCACTTTCATAAAGAGAGAGGGAAAGAGAGCTCGATGTGCAGCACACATGTCGTCCCTTGCATAAATAGTTGCATCTTATGGTTGAAATTGAAATGTATTGTGCTTAACAGAAACATGATGTGATTATACTGGGAGTCATATTTAACATGTTTCTGGCAGTGGGGATCATGATATGTGCGTCCCATTTACTGGAAGTGAAGCTTGGACAAAGTCGGTTGGATACAAGACTGTCGATGAATGGAGGCCTTGGCATGTAAAAGATCAAGTTGCTGGGTACGTCTCTAACTTGCGTTCATTTATAGCTTAATTCTTGGTCTTGACTGAAACATCCTTATTAATCAGAGCTGATCCGTCTTGGGGTGATACTTTTGCTTTCATAAACAAACATACTTGACTTCTTTTCAGATTTAAAGGCAAAAATTAGACAAAACAACCAATTAACTGCCATTTTACTGTATGCAGGTACATTCAGGGTTATGAAAACGATCTCATCTTCCTCACCATTAAGGTCTATGCATCTAGGACTTTTTTCTTTTATTATTTATTTTGGGAGTTAGTCGAATTATCTCGATTAGAACTTCAAAAGATAATCAGAAATCCAGTTCTAAGTGGTCGAGTATTGAATTTTGATCCTTGATGATGCAGGGAGCTGGACACGCGGTACCAGAGTACAAACCGCGTGAGGCATTGGAATTCTACGCACGCTGGCTTGATGGTCAAAAAATTTAAAACATTCAGCTTATCTTTGAAACGGAAATAATTGTGGAAGTGGATTCAATTCTCAAACTTTTATCATCTTGATTGATGATGAGTGCATATGAACTATAGGGAGGGAAAGGGGGAGACAATGTGACAATAAGATGATTCAGATTTATCGATGTTTATAGAACAATGGATTTCCGCATATTATGATTTTAAATATGCTCAAAATTAGCCCCCCGCCCCAATTCCCCAACACCCACACACAAATAAATATTGTTTGATACTTCTGGCAATTGAAGTTTATAAGATGATCTTTCTTCACCTGCACGTGAAGGACGTGTTAAAAGATCAAAAACCTGGATTAAGGAAGTAAATACTGAAGTAACTAGTATTTTGTGACACCATTGTATTCATACGATTATTTCTTTCTTTCTTAATACAAATTCTGAGTTTTTAATACTGGCTTACTTCAGCTTCAACCTAAAAAGTTGAACATAAAAATAAGTAGAAATTATTCAAAAAAGAATCTTAACTGAAGACTGTAAAATGATCGACGCTCTCCTTACCTGTGCTTGTTCTTGTCATTAGCACAGCAGCCGGTAAATACTCTTCTTCTGCACGCTCTTTGGTCGAGCTTGGAGACTCCATTGTTTTTGTTGCAGTCCTCTGCCATTTCTCTTAAGTTTATCTTGATAGTTTTCGCTCCTTCATGTATCGAATTGCATCCCCAAATATAGAAGCTCTATCCATCTGGTAGCAAAGAAAATGACACGAATAATGAGGGTAAACAATTCCGACCATCATTGTAGATATCGTTTAATATGTCAAGAATGTGAATGAAGTACATTTTGTGCTACATCCCTTCGTATATGATAAAAAAAGATCTCACGATTCTGAACTGATCTTATTCAGAGAATGTTTGACTAAGGTTAGCTTACACGTAACTTAAAGAATAGTTTTCTCAAAAGTATCTAGACATACTTATATAGAAAAGTAGCTTTTGAGTTTAGACAGACATGTTATATAAACCTTAGAAATCGATGGAACTAATGAGCGAAGAGCAAAGAGCCCATCTTCTATCCTCTTCCTCCGGTTTCTCTCCGTGATAAGCTTTGATTGGTAATGCTCCTTACCCCCCTCTGCCTATCCTTCAAATTAGCATTCTCATCGGCATTTTGCATCCTTTTCAATCTCAAATTTCCACTTGCGTGATTTGTACTAAAGAGCTCAATCAAACCACCAGCAGCTGGATTTTGAACTCGGGTTCCAATAGGTTCCTGCAATCGAAGTAAGCATACTGATTCGAATTCACAAGATAATAATTTGTGGGGAAAAAAATAATTCAACCCAAAATTCCTTACCCAAATAAAACTACTATTGTAAAAGTATCTGCAGATTTTCAGTACTGTTGCTTCATGAAAGCATGTCATCAAACAGACAATCTGGTAAAGTCTCAAAGTCTACAATCTTTGTGTAATGGCACAATAGTTCAATTCAACTTCTGTTTTTCTTTTGAAAAATTTAGAAAGCCCACAATCGAGCTCAACTAGAAATGATTAAGCCCCTGTTTGTCTCCCATGATGGGAGAAATAATAGAGTTTTGAATAGTATTTTTTAGAGAGTGTGTGGTTAAAATTTAAAGAAAATTTATTGATTTGTGTGTAAAATATTTTATTGTGTAAATGTGTAGTGGAGAAATGATACTATAGTAAACAATTTATTTTTTAAAGAATGACAAACACACCCTAAATCATTGTTCGAGAGCAATGACCCAGGGTTAATGCCAATCAATGAATTGCCACAACTTCGTAAAATATATCCCGAAAGTCTTAATCCCTAGGGTTAATTACTTGAATGATTGTTGAATTTTGTCAAGTGTTACTACTTAATAACTGAACTAAAAAATGTATCTCAATAACTATTGAACTTCACCATATTAATACTTCATAACGAACTTAATAATGGATACTAATGATCATTGAACTATACACCATGTTACACATTTATCATTCAAATGGAAAAATTCGTTAGGTTCAACAAATGACATCGACTTGAGTGATAGATGGGTAATATGGTGCATAGTTCAATGACCATTGAGATAAATTTTTACGTTCATTTATGAATTAGCTACACTTGACAAAGTTCAGTGACGATTGATATACATTTTTAAGTTCAGTTATTAGTAGTAACAATTTTTTCCCATCAAATCGACATCTGTGAAAAAAGAAACTAAAGAAATGATGGAAAAAAAGATGAAAAATAAAATCGACCTCAATTACCTTGGAATATTTTTGTACTTTCATGTAATTTTTCTCCATCAATTTCTTTCAATGTTCCTACTATCTCTCTCTCAATCTTTTTATGTGAAGTTCAAGATACGGTAAGCTGATACCAATTGATGCAAAAATCAAATGTACTTTTGGGCAGATGTTGATGAAGAGAATATGCTAGTCGAGGATTTAATGACTCCACAAATCATTCAGAGCCAATTTAGTATTGTATATCTTCTATTTGGATAGCAAAACTTTCGGTTAAAATCTAATGTCACCCATTTATTTTAGAATGACATCAGCAGAAGTTCCATATTTATTTGATTTATAGATTTATGATTTTCTGTTTCCTCTTTTTTCCCTTCGTTTTTTTTTATTTTTGATTTTTTCTTTTACAGATGTCGATTTGAGGGACTTAATAATTGAATTTAAAAATATATTTCAATAGTCACTGAATTATGTCAAGTGTTACTACTTAATAATTGAACTTTGTATCTCAATAGTCACTAGACTATATATCGTGTTACCTATCCATCACTCAAATTGATGTAATTTGTTGAACCTAACGGATTTTTTTCACTTGAGCGACAAGTTCAGTGATCATTAAGATACATTTCTAAATTCAGTTATTAAGTAGTAATATTTGACAAAGTTCAATAACCATTTAAATAATTAGCCCTATTCCCTATTTCGCATAGCAATAAAAGAAACGAAAAGCAAGCGAAGCATGCAGATTTAGAGCCATATTGAGTTGCTCTTTAACAGTTGAGCGAGAAATGAGAAGCTAGATACTCACGGGTAAACTATTCGAAATAGAGGCATTTGCAAGTGTTGCCATTTTGGTTGTTTCAATATCACTACCTCGCCATCAATCCTGATTATAACTTAAACCTCAGATATTAGAAAAATCTCTTGGTTTTGTAACAAAATTATGCCCAAAAATCATGGTATATTAAGAAACTTGTGCGTTTACATGAAGATTCACAGAGAAATAATATTACCCAGAATACAAGACTTTGTTCTAACAAGATGCTTAAATCTTGTATCTTTGCATTCAATAATCAAATGGTTTTCCACACCAATTTCTCCTTTCATTTTGAAGTGTTCGCTATTTCCTCCACTGCAGCAACAAGTCCCCCATTCTATAAACCTGAAAAATCAATCAAGAAATTAAGAGGTGGTCGGAAAAAAGTGATAATTTTCTTGAAAATAAGTGATTATAATTAGTACCTTGAAGGGTCATTCCCCAACTTCCAAATGATACAGCAGTCTCATGACTTAGCCCCTGTTTGGACGCCCATATTCAAAAATTATAATTAAGAAGTGGACGGTTATACAGTCAACGGGCCCCACTTTGGCAGCCATGTTTGACTGTTTTATCTGCAGTCAATTAAAAATTTAGATCATGGTGCCCCTAACTTGTTGCATTCAATATTCATAAGCAGGATAATTTTGACATTTCAAAATAGAAAAAGACGGCTGCCATATTTTTTTCAAATATTGCGGCTGGATCACTGTTAACCGAACTGTTGCAACGATTATACTTTTTATTGAAATGTGGAATTAATAGCTCCCAAACATGCTGTTAGTTTTTACAAGGGGTCTGAGCCACTCTACTGCTGTCTTTAATGCTGCCCATATATGTTCGAATACTTCTTTGTTTTTTTTAATGGAATTTGTCACTTTTTAAAAAATCTATTTGACATAAAAAGCATTTATGGACGCAAGTCTAACAGAATTTGCAAAATGCTGTGTCCTTTAACCTGAATAAAATCTGTTAGAAGAATCTGATACTCTTCTCCCTCCCAAAACCTGGTCAGGATCGACTCCACATGTAGAATTCTTATTATAACCGGACCGTATGTACCCCTAACACGTAGTATATTTGCACTACATAAAGAGATAATAATAGGTAAAAATTATTGGCGAAGAATGATTCAAAAGGTTGAGTAAAGGAGCTGGATAACTGCACATGGCAGTTATGATTCACTTTACTTAATTAGTAAATACTTGTTAAGGTTTCTTGGCTTTTTCTCCTCCTATTTTTACCGTGGCGTGGTAAGTAGTAGTGATAGACATGAGGAGACAGAATATTTGCACATCTCTTGGCTTTGGTCAATTGAACAAAACGAGTTCATATTCAACCTGTTCGTGAATCAATATTCTACAAATAGAGAGTGATACATACAAACATCTAAGATTTTATACAGATACACTATTTGGGATTCCTCTTCCTGTGATGCCTCCATGTGATTCCTTATTTGATGATGTACCAGGATATAAAAGCTCATATTCAATGTTAGCAGGTCCTCGTCTGTTCTTGAGGTTTGGATCTCCGTTTCTTTTTCTGATCTTTTTCTCCACATCTCGAAGTTCATCAGCAAACTTCTTGAAGCTCTGATGGATCCTTTGATCATCTATCCACTTTGGTGACAGCTCTTGACCTATGTTCGCTTCATCAGACATATGCCTTGACAGAACCTCGACCAAGGCTATGCTAAGAGTCATCTCAGATCTTGTAGGTAAGGTATGGAAATAAAACTTGTCGGGATCCCTAAGAAATTCAGCAAACTCGCGTGTCCCTTCAACTGGAATAAACTTTCTACAGGATGTAGGGCGATTTGGTGGATAACCAGCATATACATATTGTCCAAAATTTACTGCAGCATGAAAAGCTGAAACAATCCATATTAGAGTTGTTAAAACCTGTTTTACGTCTCTGAGAGTTGTCAATGAGTACCACCACGTTTCATTGCATTTATCGCCATGACCTACATTTCGGATTTCTGACCACCAGTTTTGCATCTCATAGTCAGAACTAACAGAAGCATCATCTTTGTAGAAGTATGAACAGAATTCTGTCACCCAATTCTCTATTGCGATCCAAATATCCAGTCCATCTGAACCATACGGATAATCCTCAAAAAGAAGTTGAAGTCCTGCTGGCAGATTTTCATTGTATATGGCCATTCTTCTGCATTAAAGTTTCAAAGGTTTATGTATAATCCTAACCGTCAAGACCAATAATAAACAAAAATCAATGTGAAAACAAGAAAAGCATGCGCAAGACCTATAGTGGGTCACCCCTGAACCCCATATATTCGTTGTTGAGTTGGGTACAATATGATTAAAGCTCCACATAGTCCAACTCAAAAGAGAATATTATAAAAAGAAATAATTTGACGTTATACCAAGGATGAGGCTGACAATGCAAAGTACCTTGTGATCAAATCCATAGGGAGGCTTTGTTCATCAAATCTCCATTTTTTGTACAGAGCAGAAGACAACTCCATTGAGATAGGACCAGAAAATAGTGTCTTTTCGAGAACGCCTCCAGCATTTATGACCATAGATCGAGCCAATGCATTCACTTGAATAGTGTCTTTGAAATGAGGATCAAGTAACCGGTGAATTGGATGCATCACACTCAAATGCCTTCTGGTGGCAATGATAAATGGCTCAATTACTGCATGAGTTTTTAACCTACAAAAAACGTTGAGTATAGAAAATTGGAAAGAAAAATTATGTAAGAAAACTGCTTTTTCTTTGTAGAGTTCAGAAGTTATTATTAGAATCATTTTGTGAACTCACCAATGGTTGATTAGTTGATGGTGACCGGAGTCATTGGCTAAGACGTGAGCTTTTGCTAGTTGCCACAGCGCGGCCTCTGTCCCATTAGTTGCTGGACAGAACACTCTGTTGATCTCCATACGAGATAAAGAACTAGGCAAGCTCAGTTCTATGGCCAACGGCTTCAGTGTGTCATCGCTTCTCAAGAATAGTAGAGTTCGGGAAGCATAAACACACGTACCTTCAGTGTTTATTCTGCTTAAAAATGGCATGAGATAATCATGGTGATCTAAGATGAAAATCCGCCACTGGTTCATTGCCTGACAATGTTTAAGTCAAGTAAAAAGAATGTGTCAATGAAACAAAAATAAAAATAAAAATGGAAATAAGTCTTTTGAACACTGATACTGTAGAAGGAATTTGATAAGCAAGAAAGTTTTGGGATAGTACAAAATTAAACATTCGTGAATTTCTCTTCTAACCACATCACACACACACGCATATTCTGAGACTAACACAGAATTTCCCCCATCCGATCCAAGTTTGGATCAGCCCAGGATGGTCCACGCGGGCATCTTTTAGTTTTTCCTTTTTCAAAAAAAATCACCAAAAATGAAAAAAGAAGAAGCATTGGACAAAGTGATCCATCTTACATGACTAGTTAATTCGAATTGCTGTTCATAAAAAAAAAGAAGTCGAATTTAATACTTATATAATTTTGATTCATTTCTTATTCAGTGCATCCAAACTTGAAGTTAGTAACCATGTTAAACAATTTTGAAGCAAAAGATCTCTAGAATTTGGTACAGAATGATGAGAGAAACAATGGAGATCAGAATAGAGTTACCTCTTGAACAGTCAGGCCATCGAGGTTTTGTTCTATGTCTGATTGCTTTATTGAACTCTTCACTCCATTTTTGCTTTTTGGAGGGAACCTCTGCATTATATTTTAGCATTTATGTCATTAGTGCCCCTTGAACTTTAAAGAATATAAGTACCCAGTACAGAAATATTAACTTCGTTAATACAAATTTAGTAATGCCATTTTGCACAGTAGGTTAATGAAAATCCATAGGAAACAAATTGTTGGCGTGAGCTGTACAATTAGAGAGATACAGTATACTGTAGCTCTATGGATCAACTTGAGAACAAAGCCTTTGAGATCATTGCCTTGACCCTCATTGATCATCCACCAGACGTGCCAGGAAATTGTTAAAAAAAAAAGACTGAAGTAGGCTTAAAAAATGAATACCCAAAAAGGATTTAAGGTAGCTTGTTTATATGCGAACCACGATGCAATGAATCCAAAAAACGACTCATCTTAATTGATTGTGAGAAAAATCTAGCCTTTATTCGTTGAGCAACCATCATGTTGGTTGGTGTCTACTTCACAACCGTTCTGAAACCTCTCTTTTCACATGCTTTCACGAGGCTGTAAAAAGAGAGAAGGGGCAATGCTAGCGATTTTGTGCCTAGCTTTAGTAACTCGTATCACTGAAGTACTTTTTTAGCCTCTTAAGTTCCCCATCAAAAGTTTATGGAAAACCTTGAATTGTGCACTCCACTTAACTTCAGAATATCAAACCTTAACATTATTCGGCCAGTCATCCCTTTCTTTTCATAAACGTTGAATATCTTCCCCTCTTCAATAGTATCAATTTCAGCAGGCAACTCATCCTCCAAGTCAAGATCAAGGCTATCAACTAGAGGTTTGTAGGCAAACTTCAACACACACGAATGGCGAACTATTTATTTGCAAATTCTTTGTCAGAGCATTGACATATAATGGCTTCCCAACTCCACTCACAACATAACACCACCCTTCATTGATGTACAAGAAACTGGTATTGTATATTGAAGGACCTCAATGAGACCCTGTGAGTGACCCTTTCCAATCTCTTTTGTTTAAGCACATTTTAGATGTATGTCAGATTTACACTGAATAAGGAAAACGAAATTATTCCATCAAATTATGTTGAGGATCACCTTTTCAGGTCACTATACGCACCTGCAAACATTGTATTACAGTTGGATTAATTCCTGCAAGCATCTGTCGCCCAAATTCGTCATCATTCATCCATGCAAATTTGTTCCCTAAAATGTAGAAAATCAGAATCAGGTTCTCCTTCAATAAAACAACTTAAAAAAAATGAAAATTGCATTTTATTTTGCGCTGACAGGCTTATATGTATTCAAGCATCACCTGCTATGGTTTCAGGAAGCGGAGATTTCACTGGGTTCTTCTTGATTACTTGTTTAATTTTTTTAAGAAGATCATCAGGCACCGTTGGTTTCAAAATCTTCACCACCCATTCTTCCACTCCTTGGACCCTAGTAGTTGTGAACAACTGTTGTATCTCATTGAAGGACTCAAAATGACTCGATCCCTCTTTGAACATTGCTTTTGCCTCAGGAGTAACAAAACGCATAGCAGCCTGGATTACATTTGACATGAACTCTGATAGTTTCTTAGGGCTAAACCGCTCATCTGGAGGTACATATATGTCGATGTTGAATGATTCAGGTTGGCTCTCAGTTCTAAAATCTAAATATTTTTAAAAACCGTATCAACATATGTCATTCCTATAGATAAATTAATTATAAAAAGGTTAAAAATTCTAAGAAAATCACATACCATGGTTGCTGGAAGGGCGACCAGTTCTTAATCTACGAGGATATGGATATGACTGAGAACCACCTAAAACAGGTCTTATATACTCCAGGCCTGTATCAGGATTGCCAAGGTCATTGTAGTAGTCATAGTCATAGATTTGATCCCATTCTTTTCTTTCCCCTGTTCCATCTCCTCTCAATCTAACTAGTTCCTCTTTCCTGAGCTCAACCAAACCATCTGGCGTTTGGTTTGGTAGATAACACTATACATGAAAAACATTCTATAAGCTCTTTGATTCCATTCAAGGAACAGAACGAACTTAAATAATCGTTAAGTGTGGAGCAACTTACAGTGTTTGGAAAGAAGATTCGACCTTTCTTTGTCAAGTTGCAAGGATAAATCCAAGAATTGCATTCAAAATGAATTAGCTGATCATAAGGATCTTGGAAAGAGACGGATTGTAGGAAAAACTTGTGTTTATGCTCATTTTTTATGAGAAAAGCTCCAGGCTTTCCGAAACCTGGCTCAACGCTGAACTCTATTATGTACCTCTTACTTTTAGCTTCATTTTCTTTGTGCGTACCCCTTTCAATCTTCCCATTTTTTAGGTAAATCTTCTGACAGAGCTTTCCTATTCCGGTATCTGCTACATATGAAAGAAAATAACACATTTTAAATTCATACGTATATAAGCGAAAAATATCAATACACTTAAGGACTAGATTTTAAATTGCAGTTCAAATTTGTTAATCTATGAGGATTCTATTAATAATCAGCTCACCCGGGTCAATCTCAGAAGAACTGTATAGTTGAACTGAAACTGCTTTCCCAGGAACAGATTGCCTAGGATAAAGTTGAATGATAATTTCTCCATAGACGATGTTCTGTTCTGGATGTCTATCTCCATAAACCTCATGAACATTGATTTTACCTTGAAAACAATTAAGATAATCAATAATATAAGAACACATGCCCTGCTTTTGAATTTGCTTTGTCTCTCTTTGCCTTATTGAGAAGTAGTGTCAATATTAGAAACAAGAATTTGCAGATATGACGCTAAAAAGGCATTGGATTAGAACAGAATCAGTTATAAAAGTGCTGTGCTAACCTTAGACATTTGTCAATGGATCAGATCCATTGCCTCATTCTGGGGTTTAGTTAATAAATGTGTTTCTCATTTACCGCGCCCAACGCAAATTTACAAGTTTGGCCGAATGTAACTAATACTGCATCTCCTAAAGTTATATCCATATTTATAGATATGGATATAATTCCTTTTGAGTTTGGATAATTTTCATTGCAGGTTCACCAGTTAGTTATTAACTTTTTGTGGGTTGTGAAATTAGAAACTCCCTGATACTGTTATGCCACCTCAAAATACATGTATTTATCAGGATAAAGTCATTGGTCACTTCAAAAATCATATTTAATGAAACAAAATCTGCTCAGCTCCAAAGACCTGCAATCTATAATTCCTGACAAAGCAACGATATAGAGTATTGAAGAAGTAAAAGACGTTAAATCTGTTGCATCCTATCTATTACTTCATATCAAACATGCCCCGAGTGTCTAAAATTTTTCGGTGGAAACAGTTCTTCATTTTCCTAGCAAAGTAAAGATATTGATGAGAGTTGTTTTATATAAACAAATGCTTGAGACCTGCCAATTAAGGGCCTTCTTACAGGACAATTTTTGGTTCAAGATAGCCGCGTGCTCACCTTTTCTTCCCTCATAAGCTGAATTATCCCTTTTTTTTCATAGTGCTAATTAGGATATGTACTTAATTTTTCCCGCATTTTCATTGTTACTCGATATTTCAACACATCAAAATTACGTGTAATCACTCCATTTTTAATAATATGCTACAAGTTCCTCAATTAATTTACACAATCTTAATTGTTTTTGCTAATATTTCAGGATCTAAACCATATACATTTTATTCAATCTTATGGTCATCTAATTTTCTTACAATCCATGTTGCTCGCCAATATATGTAGCCTCTAAATTTACTTTGATCAAGATTTTTATTTATTTATTTATTGTTCACTAACTAACTGTAATTTATTTATCGTTCATTGATTGACTGTAAGATGTAACTTCTTCTTGACGACTTAGCTAACTAGTTTATGTTTTTTTTTATATACCCATGTGTCCGCTTACGGCAACTAATCCCGAGGTCTGCGATCCGACCCCTCAT
Source organism: Fraxinus quadrangulata (assembly GCA_903798255.1). Classification (NCBI taxonomy): domain Eukaryota; kingdom Viridiplantae; phylum Streptophyta; class Magnoliopsida; order Lamiales; family Oleaceae; genus Fraxinus; species Fraxinus quadrangulata. The sequence goes on from CAIGRB010106701.1 coordinate 15,360, forward strand.
CATACAGATCAGGTAAACCGCGGGTTGTATCCCAAACTGACCAAGGTCCAGAGCCCCCCTCCCCCCCCGAACTGTCAAAGTGTCAAGTGAGTCAAACTCATGTTACTAGTTTATCT
>CAIGRB010106731.1:0-19251 GCA_903798255.1 Fraxinus quadrangulata
ATTTTTCAAAAGTCATATCAAACGAGTCATTCATTGTCTATGTTCCCTTTATACAACTTGGCAACTTGCAAATTTCCTGCCCGGTGAATATGATTCCAATCCTGTTAAGTTCGAATTAAAGAGTCAATTTCAGTTCATAGTTTACACACAAGGTGTCAATTGGTGGGCTGAACTGACTCGACCAACATGAATGTCGGCCCAAATCAGGCATTTGCTTGCATGAATTAGCCCATTTAAGAATGTAGTCCAGGCCTAGCTCAAATTGTATTCAAAATCTTGGACCGAATGGCCTGCAGACCGGTCTATTGCATACTACTCAATTCAGGCTAGGCAAACTCGTCATTTTTTAATCTATAATGGAAAAAAAATTCTCATTGTTATATTTGCAAATTACATCGTTAAATGTTTGTCAGATGTTAAAAAAAAATCACTTTACAAATAAAATTTACTGCTAGTAGTAAAAAGTTTTTAAATAAATCGAGTCAACTAGCTCAATGTTCCTACCATATTGGGCGAATCAACCCATGAATTGATCTTCGGAAAGTTGAGCTAGTTATGGTCAAATATTTTAATGATTTTGGACTGTCTATCCATTTTGACACTACTTGATTATCTTACATTTAATTTTTAGTCGAAAGTGTATATAAAAATTCTTCAACCTTTTTAGAATATCTTATAGAGAAAACGATAATGATGAAGGGAAAGTTGATGGAAATTTTCCATGAGCTTTTCGAAACGATGGTTTGTACCATTCTCTTGATTTGAAAATAAGTTTTGACAGTTTGAGTAGTCACTTTTGGATGGTCATTAGGGATGACAAAAAAATTCATTCAACCCGATACCCGTGGGGCCTTGCTACCGAATGGGGCGGGGATGACCAGCCTAACCGGGTAAACGGGACTAGGGTCATTACCCCTGAAGCGGGTACGTGGCGGGTACGAGAAACATAGTCCCCGTCTCGCTACCCGTTCCATTTAAAGTTAATTTCAAATAGGTAAACGGGACGGGGAAGGGCGATAGTCATCACCCCGAAGCTGGTGGGAATTATAGTTCCCGTCCCGCTACCCGCCCCGTTTAAAGTTAATTTCAAATTTAAGTTTTTTATCGAACAAAAATAATAAATTTATCTTCATTTTAAAGAGAATATAAGTTGTTTTTAACAAATTAGTAAAAAAAGTAATAATATTTATTAACTAAAGACATAAAAAAAACTAAAAGCAGAAAATAAAATAAATAAAAAATAAAAAGAAAAAATGATTTAGGCGATAAATGGGACAGCGACCGCCCCGTCCCGTCCCGCCCAGCCCAACCACGATCCTGCCCCGTCCCGCTTTAACCGGGTATGAGGATGGGGTAAGGTAACAAAAATACCCGACGGGACGGGGATAGGAATAGTCTACCCGTCACATACGCGTCCTGTTGGTTGCCATCCCTAGTGGTCGTAAGTTTTACCCCGATTTTTGGTTTTGGGTTTCAATGAATGAAACATTAAGATTTCAACATAAAGATCAGATCGACCTTAAAAAAGACACGAAGAAATGGAAAAGATAGAATTATTTCAGCTAGGATTTTTGTGTGTCGAATCCTAGCCATCCATTTGTGTTGTACGGGTACGATTCGAGAACCGTAGAGGCCTACACTTGAACATACAAAACCACACACGACTCCACCATATTTTATCCAATGAAATTATTCTCATTTTTTTTACCTTTTCTCTTTTTTAGTAATGTCGAAATGCTATTTAGAGATAACTTCACGGTCTGGGACAAGATTGGACGATGAATCAAGGTATATGCTGCATAGAGGTCCCTACTTGGTGCTATTACGTGCGATGTCTCGAACTCTAATGCTACATGAGGACTTACTATCGCGTGAAGTATTACAATATCCACTTTTTTGAGCGGGTACCCGGAACACTTCCTCGGCGAGTAATGGGATTTTATTTAATACTAAGTAGTAAATATTATGTTTTGGCATTGTTTAGTGTCCACCGTCAACTTCTAAAATATGGAGATGAATGATAGTTTTGAAAGTTCGTTTTTGGTAACCCTATTTTAAAAATCCTTGTCGCCATCCTTGTAGGTTTTAAAGCTATGTAATGAAGGAAGATTTGGTGTAAAATTCTGCCTTTTCATTTCTATACTTCGTTCGATAAGTTTGTTATGTTTTTAGTACAAACAGGTACAATATTAAATGATAAAATTGTTGACCTCAAAAAATGATGTCAACAGACGTCGTCAGGTCCACTCGTGCATGCGCAAGCTAAATCCAACACGTAAATATCGATCAACGGTCAAGATAGCTCCAAAATTGGACGTGGGAGGAGCTCGACAACACGAGACGTTTTCGTTCGGGTTCCACGTGGGACAACGGGATACGATTGTACAATAATCACCAATCGCCGAACTCAGATTCAATATTGTAATGAACCAGTGAGAGAATAAAATAGATTGCTCCAAATATTTAAAGTTGCATTTGTCTTCAATTGTTACATGGTGGGGGTATTTATAATGTTACAAATGGAATGGTGACCCTTGGATCAAATTACACTTGGCTTCATCTCCTCGGCCAAGGCATCAAGTCCTAGCCATCAATTGACTTCCCTAGCCCTTTAGAGCATTTAATGTTCTTACACTTTATTGACAAGACAAGACACAAATGCACTTATTACAAGGATCATATCAATCATTCCAATAAGATCTTCATCATGAGTTCAATCTTTGCACGTGGGCTGCAATTAGCCTCGGAGCCACGGAGCCACTTGGCCTCGAAATTTACTTGGGCTTCGTTCTCGGAGCTACTTTGGCCTCAGAATTACTTGGGCATGTAGGCTCGGTAGCTCGATGGGCCTATAGGCTTGGCAGCTCGATGGGCCTGTAGGCTCGACAACTCGGCCTACAGTTTAACTAGGATGGCCATGTGGTGGTATCTTGTAACAAGTCATAACAATAGTCCCCTAAGTCCATGTGTAATTATTTATGTTATGCGTGGACTTTTATTAATTGCCGAAACATATTTCTTGTTATTGGATATCACAAAAAAATTGAAATTTCTGATTCATCATATTAGTCCCCTAAGTCTAGGCATAAATATTCATATTGTGTGTAGAGTTGATAGTTGTTGTGAGACCGACTTACTTGCATTGTTTTGGAGCTGAGGTAGAGAGAACTGCTGAACTGCCAATGCTCATTTTGTTTTGGAGCTGAAGTAGAGAAGAATTGTTGAACTGTCGAGGTTGGAGCTGAGGCAGAGAGAATTGCTGATCTGCCGAGGCTGGAATCGAGGTAGAGAAGAATTGCTGAACTGTCGAGGCTCATTTACTTTGAAAATAGCTGATTTTTTTTTGGAGATGAAGCAGAGAAGAATTGTTGAACTGTCGAGATTGGAGCTGAGGTAGAGAGAATGGTTGATCTGCCGAGGTTGGAGCTGAGGCAAAGAAGAATTGCTGAACTGCCGAGGTTATAACTTTGAAGATAGCTGAACTTGTTTTGGAGCTAATACATAGCGAATGGCTGAATTGTCGAGCTGAAAACTTTGAAGATAACTGAACTTGTTTTGGGGCTGAGGCAGAGAAGAATTGCTGAACTGTCGATGCTCATAACTTTGAAGACAGCTGAACTTATTTGGGAGCTGAGGCAGAGATGAATAGCTGATCTGTCGAGGTTCATAACTATGAAGATAGCTGAACTTGTTTTGGAGTTGAGGCATAGTGAATAGCTGATCTGCCGAGGCTGGATCTGCAGAGGTTGGAGCTGAGGCAGAGAAGATTTGCTGAACTAACGAGGCTCATTTGCTTTGAAGGTAGTTGAACTTGTTTTGGAGTTGAGGCAAAGAGTTACTGAACTGCGAGGCTCATTTTCATGTCTCAGTACATAACTTCTCCCAATGAGGTAATCCCTTTTGGGATCTGATCCTCTTTTCCGAGGCGCCCACACTTCTCTACATGATGGATGATTCATTCATGTAGAGGCTTCTTCGATGACGTTCGGCCTCGTCATAGGAGGCTTGTGATGTCCACCTCGGAGAGCCAATGAGGTAATCCCTTTTGGGATCTGATCCTCTTCTTCGAGGCATCCACGCTTCCCCATATGGTGGATGGTTCATCCATGTGGATGCTTCCCTTTTGATCTTTGTCAATAGAAGGTGTTTTATAATTTGTGAACTTGTGCAAATTTTATTTTACAGATTGCAAACTTTGTTTCTTGAATGAGGACTCCCAAGATAATGTCACCTCTTCCTTTATTCAAGGAATGCCGACTTCATGATAATGCATCTTCCATTATTCAAGGAACGAGGTCTCAAGCTAGGATAAGCATCTGGCGTGGCGAGAAATAAACATCCCGCAAATAGCTAGGCTCTACAATAGTGCTATCGGAGTTTTATAAACTGACCTTGAAACGATGAGATCTTACATTTAGGCTCAATGATAGTGAGATGCGAGAAATAACCATTCCGCGAGGCTAGGAGTAAGCATCTCACGAGGTGGAGAATAGACATCCCAAGAATAGCTCTCGAACTATTAGAGTCTTATAAGCGGGCCTCGGATATACGAGGTCTTACAGCTAGGCTCAACGGTAGTGAGAGGCGATCAATAACCATCTCACGAGACCAGGGGTAAGCATCTGGTGATGCGTGGAATAGACATCTCGCGAATAGCTCTCAAACTATTGAAGTCTTATAAGCGGGTCTCAGATAGACGAGGTCTTACAGTTAGGCTCAATGATATTGAGAGGCGATAAATAACCATCTCGCGAGATCAGGGGTAAGCATTTGACGATTTGCCTCGTCATTTTGCAAAGAACGAAGACTTATAAAATATGCTGTCTCTTCTTTTATTCAAGGAATGAGGCCATTATGTTGAATTGCTGAAGCTTTCAGAGGGACATTCACTTCTTTAGCAGCCTCCCCTTTTCAGGGGGTCATCTTATTAAAGCCACTTCATTAATGGCCTCCCCTTTTCATGAGGTCATCCGTTTCTTACCTAGGTAGTGGGCGCGGAGGGACCTGCTTAGTTCTCAGCATCTCAACCTCTCTTTTGACGCCTATCTTTAGGCAGGGCAATGTGGGGACAAATTCTTGCCTTTCCTCCTATTTCCATGTCTCAGGATGTGGGGGCCGAAACCTATTCCTAGGCACCGAAATTTCATGGTGTTGACGTATGGGCCCTGGATTCGCAGGGCTGATTCGGTCGAATACACTGATGGACCTCTGAGGCCTAGCTTCGAGTTCATATTCTGGGGAGAAGTTGTCCTCCATATCGAATGGGGCCTCGATAGGTCGGTTGAAGCATAATTTGAAGAGACATCAATTCCCACATTCCTCTCTATAGGGCTAGTTCCTCTAACATGCCTGAAGGGATAAGCTCTTTGGTTTTGCACCTCTTCTCCCTGTTGGTATTGCTCTGGAAGAGCAAAGGAAGGGATTGGACGTTCTCCATGGCCGTGCATTTGCATCAATAATTCTTGCATGGCTATATTTTGGTTGATAATACTCCTCATGTTGGCTATCATAGTTTCCATTTCTCTTGTGAGCTGGGCCGTCATTCTTCTCCCACTTCGCCTATGATGGTGGTGAGGCCGACGCCGACCCTCTAGGGCAACTGTGAGGAGGACTTCGTTGTCACTTTCCCTCATACGCTTGGGAGGGCCATCTCCATCCGAATTCATATCCTTTTCAGCATAAAACTCAAATATTTTCCAACTATAGGGGATTCCTCTTACTCCTTTGTAGGAACAAATCATTTTTCAAGGGGGATACCCCAAAATCTATTCTTTCAAAAAGCTTTTTCCACAGGGTTTCTCGTGGTTATAGTGTGATTTTCCACAGACGGTGACAATCTGTTGACCTAAAAAAATACTGCCAACAGATGTCGGGCCCACTTGTGGATGCGTAAGCTAAATTCAACACGTCAATGCCGATCAACGGTCAAGATCACTCCAAAATTGGACGTGGGAGGAGCTCAACGACACGAGACGTTTCCATTCGGGTTCCAGCGGAATAACGAGATACGATTGTACAATAATCACCAATCGCCAAGAACTCGGATTCAATATTGTAATGAACCAGTGAGAGAATAAAATAGATTGCTCCAAATATTCAATTATTACATGGTGGGGGGTATTTATAGTATTACAAATGGAATGGTGATCATTGGATCAAATTACACGTGGCTTCATCTCCTCGACCAAAGCATCAAGTCCTAGCCATCAAGTTGACTTCTCTAGCTCTTTATAGCATTTATTGTTCTTACACCCTATTGACAAGACAAGACATAAATATACTTATTACATGGATCATATCAGTCATTCCAATAAGATCTTCATCATGAGTTCAATCTTTGCACGTGGGCTGCCACTGGCCTCGGAGCCACTTGGCCTTGGAATTTATTTGGGCTTAGTTCTCGAGCTACTTTGCCTCGGAATTACTTGAGCCTGTAGGCTTGGCAGATCGATGGGCCTGTAGGCTTGGCAGTTCGACCCACAGTTTAACTAGGATGGCCACATGATGGTACCTTGTAACAAGTCATAACAAAAATAATTAATATCATGAAGCGTAAGTGTTGGCGCTCTAGATCACGAGTGTTGGCACCACAATATGCATGAAGAAAATTTTTGTTGAGTATGTTTTGGATTGTTCTTTTTCATTTTTTGTCCATTTCTATATTATAATGTATAATAATGACTACAAATAAGTAAAAATCGAGTATGTTACATTCATACTTGAATTTTCTGATTTTGCATTTATGTTCTTGTCACTTAATGGGCATATGAGGTTGCTTTTTAATGATTGATATTCGATAGTTTATCCCACTAGATCTACATTGTTACATGAAATGAAGAAAATTTAATATATGATCATCTTACACTGCTGAGCTTGTAAGTGCGATCGTGTAATAAAAAGTCTTTAGTTGTCCAAAGATAAATTCTGGTCTAAGCTAGAAGGAAATATAGGAAATACCAAAGATAAATTCGGGTCTACATCTAGAAGGAAATACCAAAGATAAATTCGACGTTTTGTACTAGCTTCAATCAATCAATTAATAGAGTTTTAGTTTTTTCATTACCATTAAAAATATTGTCTACCACTATGAACAATTTCAAAATTTCAATTTTGGATCAGTAAACTTGACTAATTACGTGGACATTTTGAATAATAACTCCAAAATTAGTGGACTATAAAAGTGGACACCTATAAAATTTATAACTACGTCACTACTCACTATCCATGTTTTTCTTTAAAAAATTTAGACAGCTTTTATATATAAAAATAAACAAAATAACTATAACTAGTCCCAAAATCTACACCATTTCTCTTCCTCAAATGTTATTTTTTATTTAAAATCCAATCGTAAATCAAAATTAGATCGATGAGCCTAACCCTAATTCTATTTCCTGTTCGGGGTTATTCCAAAGCTACTTTTAAGTGTTTTTTTACCTTATTGTGAATTTCGATAGCTATTCGTCTATATGGAAATTTCACTCACCCTCCCTAAAAAATCCCAAAAAACCATATTAAAAATTTACATATAAAGAACCCCTAATTTCACTCCTGTTGTCACGAGGACACACGCACATTCTCTATTTTTTCGACCTTAAATTCCAAGAATACTTGACCAAGAAAATACACACAAAAAAACAAGACACCTGTCACCTACTATTCTTCTTCTTCTTCTTCTTCCTCCTCCTCCTCCCATCGCAGTACCAAATGAAATCAAGGTAATGAAAACACCCCTTCGAACAACAAATCCAAGAATCCAACATAAAAAATGTCGGCATTATCTTCATCCTCAACATCAAGAAAAGATGTAATTTTCATATCCAGTTTGATAATTCTATGGTACTCTACAAACATTGGAGTCCTCCTCCTCAACAAATTTTTGCTATCCAACTATGGATTTGCCTTCCCAATCTTCCTCACTATGTGCCATATGTCAGCATGTGCTATCCTCAGCTATATCTCCATTGTTTTCTTGAAAGTAGTGCCGCTACAGAGGATCAAATCAAGGTCCCAGTTCTTCCGGATTGCAACTCTAAGCGTCGTATTTTGTGGGTCTGTTGTGGGTGGTAATATTTCCTTAAAGTTTTTGCCGGTGTCCTTTAATCAGGCTGTGGGTGCAACCACTCCATTTTTCACTGCACTGTTTGCTTACTTTATGACCCTTAAAAGGGAGGCTTGGGTTACTTATGCTTGTCTTGTGCCTGTGGTTGCCGGGGTTGTCATTGCAAGCGGGGTACGTTTTTCTTTTCTCTGAATTTTTGGGATTAAACTGATTTTTATTTTTTAATTAATTTTAACTTGATTTGGGTTTAATTCTGTGTGAAAAAGATTAATTTTTGTATGTTCAGATTGTTTTTTCATTATATTTTTCTATTAATTTGGGTCACATATAAGAAGATCTGATTTTCGTGTGTGAAACTAAGATATCCCGCTTTATTATGATATTTCTATTGTGATCTGGTGATCTATATGGAAAAGATCCAATTTTTCTTGGTGGGTATTGTTTTTCCGATGTTGTTTATTGCTTGCGTTATTTTAGACCGCCTGTTGCAGAAATGAATATCAGATCTAAAATATTGGTATTAATATTTGAATTTAAAGTAATGAAGTTACAAACATTGTGCATAATCAGAGGTAAATAGAATGTAGACGACCTTCTCCAATTACAATGACAACAAGAAGTTTGAAAATTTTGAACAGATTATACTCGTTGCCATGCTTATATATGTGAAAATTTGTTGTGAAATCCAGACCATGGGACGTGCTAAGAGTTCTTGTGATCTTTGCAAATATTCGAGGAATACAGTTTCTTTGCCATGCTATAATGCTATATAGGGTTGGACATGGTCCAATTCGATTCGGTTCTAAGAAAAACCTCACTGAACCCGAATTTTTAGGTATTTAGCAAATGGAACCATCGGGTCTAAATTTAATTATGGAACATTCGGGTTTGGTTCGATTCGGTTCTCGGATTTCGTACAATAATTAATTTTTTTATATACTTACAACGCTACATTAATTCAACTAATGACATGTCAATTTTAGCCTTTACAAAATAACGTAGTCCAATTCTGTGATATCTTTTCTGCCTCTTTTTGTTGAGTTCTCCATAGATGTGGCAGTTAAAATCATAAGAAGAGGAATATAGCTAGCTCACAATAATAAAGAGAGGTTTTCAATTCGATTTCTTCAGATAGAAACGGTATTACGGTAGAATAAGAGATTTGAGTAATATTTAGGTCAATTTGATTAATTGGACTTGCGTTAGAAATAGAAAAATCATATTTTGAGTTTGGACTAAATTAATTAGTTAGCAAATTTATTTTAAAAAATTAAAATAGTTTGACTTATTTAAGATTAAAAAAATTAGGGATATTCGGTTATTCGATTCTTGGTCTAGAACCGAGAACCAAACCGAACCCGTCGATTCTCGATTCAGATACTCGTTCGAATATTTAATTTAATAAGAACCGCTCAACTCAGTTCAGTTCGGTTCGAGTCTGGTTTCAGAGTTTTGTGCAACCCTAATGCTATGTATTTGCGTGAAAGATTAGGAGTTTAACTTTTCTTTTAATCTTTTAGTATCTTACTGAAACCTCGCAAGTTTTTACTGCTGAACTTCCTATTTGATCCCTGCGTGTCATTGAAGTCGATCATTTAACCTTTTCTTCTCCTAAAATCTATGATTAAGCAAGCAAATGTTCTGTGAGTATGTGACCTAATCTGTTCAACTATATATTCGTCAACAAATTCACTTAACACGATGTCTACTTTTGTAAAATTGCAAGATCCAAAAGCTTTTAGTTGTTTGCAGGGTGAGCCAAGCTTCCATTTGTATGGATTTATCATGTGCATAAGCGCTACTGCAGCAAGAGCTTTTAAGTCTGTTCTTCAGGGGGTCCTCCTTTCTAGTGAAGGGTAAATATTCCTATATGTGTATATACTATCACGAACATGTTTGGCTGTGCTTAGAAGTTACTTTGCCATCAAGTTACGATTTCCAGAGATTGAGTTTTGTTAATAAAGAATAGCCACTCTTAATATCATGTTTGGCAATATAAGCAACTTAAATTTAACATTTATTTATGCGCAACCAATCATGCTCAAGTTGCATTGTTATTATTTCCTATTCGTAGTAACAATTTAGACTTCGAACAACTTCAAGCTCTATTTCAGTTCATCTTCATTGAGAATGACAGAATGTGAATGAGAAGCAATGAACTATCTTTTCTTGCTGAATTTTGTTCATCTTTGATTTGGTAGACATTTAGAACTGTTAAATTATTTTATCATTTGTAGTATTAGGAATCGAAATTACTCCTTGATATATCTGACGCACTAAAGTTCAAGCTCACAATCGGCCAATATAACATACTCTCATTGTTGCAGAGAAAAGTTGAACTCCATGAATTTGTTACTTTATATGTCCCCAATTGCTGTTGTTGTATTACTTCCTGCAGCACTTACAATGGAGCCCAACGTGTGGGACGTAACTATATCACTTGCATTGGAACATAAATTCATGTGGGTACTACTTTTGCTTAATTCATCAATGGCTTATGGAGCCAACTTGTGCAATTTCTTGGTGACAAAGCATACGAGTGCATTGACACTCCAGGTCCTCCTCTCTCTCTCTCTCTCTCTCATAAAAAGTAGCAATTCATTTATTCCTTCTGGCGGCTAAACTACATTTGATAGGCATATATGAAATATAATGAACTTTAAGGTGTGGGCAAAGAAGATTATGTAGATGATCCTACATATACTGGGAATTAGACACAGTCTGTTGTTTGACTCTATCTGGTTGCTGCTACTCATAGATAAGAATCTATACAGGTTTGGATCTAAGTTGAATTTTCAAATTGCCGGTGCCCCAGAATTCATTAACGTCATGATCTAAAGAAAAAGAATTCAGTAACAAGACTCTTGACTTTGGGTATGGGTATTTCTGATGCTTGTAAAGTATCTAGTCTAGAGTGAAAGTAATGAAATTTGAAGAAAAATGGATATCACGAGTGTAATTATAGAAGTAAGTCAAAATATTTTGCAGAAATCGTCAAGTACTGTAATTATCTATATATTTGATAATCCCACTATCTGAATCTTGTTCTACGGTCTGAAATATGATCAGGTATTGGGCAATGCAAAAGGAGCTGTGGCCGTTGTCATTTCAATACTCCTTTTCCAAAATCCTGTTACCTTCATTGGCATTGCTGGATATTCTATGACCGTTATGGGGGTCGTTGCTTATGGAGAATCCAAACGTAGGTACAAATGATCTTTTGTAATTTGTAGTGCCTATTTTTACTGTAAGCGATTGGCAGGTCGGGAAATTTTATTGTACAAGGGGGAGGAGAGGAGATTAAGTAGTTCTTTCTTGATATCCAAATGGTATTTATGCAATGATAGACTTTTTTTCTTTGACCATTTGAGTCCATGATGCTTGGTTCTGGGATTTATTGGATGGTTTGCCTTTTAATGACATGTTCAGATTTAGAGGCTACTGAGGTATTTTCATAGATTTGCAACTATGCCTGAAATTGGTTGTCGAAAATTAAATACGAATGTACGATATTGGTTGAGACACTGAAGATTGGGACATGGTGCATATCGGTACGAAGTTTATGGGTTGGGACATGGTGCATAAGGGTACGAAGTCTATGGGGACTTGTGCTTTTCTTCTATAATCCTTTCGTTCTATAGGTTATGCATTTTGGAATAGTTATTTGATGGAGAATGTGTAGTTAAAAATTAAAAAAATTTGAATTTACGTGTAATATTATTTTATTAAAAAATGTAGTTGAAAATGAGAGAGAAGTGTATTTTGGAAATACTAGGAATCAAGCAAGTTAGGGTCCGTTTGATTGGCATATGTGGAAAAGCTTTTTAATTTCATATAAGTTGGAAAATAAAGACTAAGTACCCATTAGAAATGTATTTTTCATGAAATTGATAAAAAATAAACTTAAAGTGATTGTTCCTTGGAATTCGAACTTCATTTTTACTTTCGTATCAAATAGTCAAAATAGAAATTAAATTATTCGGTTCTGACATTTTCTATGGAATTTAAACCAATCAAACGATCTTTATTGAAAAATCAATTTTTGTGAAAACTTTTCTAGTTTACTCTTATTTAATTATCAACAACTAGTAGTATAACTAGACAAATTAAATAAGGATATATTAATAAACAAACAAAACAAAACAAAACAAAACATTACATTTTTAATAAAGAAAGTCAGCCTATATAAATGGGACGAAGAGAGTATTATATATAAAATAAAGAAAGTCAATATATATAAATGAGATGTAGAGAGTACTATATATAATTATCTTATAAAGTCAACAAAATTACTCAAGAGTTGTCATTCGAGAAAAAGTACACAATATGAGAGTTCTATTAATATAGAGGAAGCATTCGAAAAATTATTCAGGACTCAATTCCTGACTTGGAATATGAACACACAAATATAAAGACAAGAAACTCAAATCCTAAGAGGAAAGTAAAAGCATGTTTGATACGTAGTGCTAAACTATCACGACATTGTCTAGTTCTGCCATATCAATCCACCTTACCAATGTTATTACATAATACACACTTACTATTTTTTATTTGAAGAAACCATTCAAGTGAGCTCTGGACCGGTCGGGAGAGGATCATAACCATCATGTTGTGTAGAATTTGGAGACTTTTTGTTAACAGGAATGGATTTCAGAACAACAGCAATAGGCATGCTTACTGCTCCAAGTCCCAGACTGAGTATCCATAGTTGCCAGCCTAATGGAACAGTGCTGGCAAAATTGCCCAGGAATTCAACTATAATTACTTGGAATACGACTGTGGATGCAATGATTCCTGTGAATATCCAGTTTCTAAGTATTCCACGGAAAATGTTTATCTTCTCGATGTCCCGGCTATTTATTTCATTGAAAACCTAAATTAAAACCAAACAAAACAAAATATGTCAGAAATGAACCTGCATTTAGTGATAAAAGCAATCCATCTATATTTTCTTCAATTACTGAACATGTCTTTCTTTCTTAATCCTGTTCAGTCTAACAATAAATTGAACATGTCATTACCGTTCAAATATTAGTTTTTCTTTATCTTACCAACGCAAGAATAGTGAAATATGCGAGGGCATGTACAAAAAAAGGGGATAGTTGCACCTTTGGTCCTCGACCGATTGCTCAAGTAGTAAGTAGGTTAAGGGTCAAGTTAGTATTCAACATTTCATTATACGTGCACAATCAATTCTCAAAAGCCAAAATCGTTCAAGTATCTAATATATCGTCATGTGAACCTCACGTATTCGTCTTTACAATGCTAGTGAGTGATTTTGAACTTGGGATGGTGCCAAAACATTTGATGTGAGAAATTTTTCCATTAGGGTCATATGACGATTCAACAACAAATTGGAAGGTTTCGACACTAAGGGACGAAATTGTTCATCTATTATGAAAGATTGAGGACAGGTTAACTCCTTTTTATATGTTGAAACCAAAATGCTACTTGGAATTTTCATGAGATGAAAATGCAAACATATACGGTGGAAACGTTGAGTTAAATCCCAAGTAAATCAATAAAATTTAAAAAAAAAAATTATTACCTGACAAAACACAAAGGTGTTGAATATGAAAGTATTTAGTATTGCAGTAGCATCAGAACCTTCAAGTCCCAATATTTTCTTCCCATCAAAATTTAGCACTAAAAGAACTGCCAGTTGATAAATGCTCTGACCAATGATATTCCTCCACATGGGGGCTGTAATGAAACTCTCAGTCCTTCCAACAGGAGGCCTCTTCATCAGTCCATCATGTGGAGGTTCAGTGGCCAGTGCAAGTGCACCTAAAGTGTCCATAATTAGGTTGACCCAAAGCAATTGCACTGCTGTAAGAGGAGCTGATCCTGAAAGTGGTAAACAAAGTAAATAATAATTTTGTCATTTGATAAAGTCAAACTAGAGTAGAGTTGAGCTCAACAGGGTCTTCTTTCTCCACTCGTTTCCTAATGCGGTATTAAGACAAAAGTAGTACCTGAGATGCATGCAGATATGAAATTAATCATAAGAGCAACAATATTAACTGTCAACTGAAACTGCACAAACTTTTGAATGTTTATGTATACAGAACGTCCCCATTTTGCCACGTTCACAATTGTCGTAAAGTTGTCATTCATCACAATTACATCGGCACTTTCTTTCGCAACCTGACAACGATTTTTATTGGCACATAGGAATCATATTCAACGAGAAAACAAGACATATAAAAGACAATCAATCTGTGAAGCAAAATAAACATATGGACATACCTCGGTTCCTGCTATGCCCATGGCAAATCCAATGTCTGCCTCATGTAAAGCAGGGGCGTCGTTGGTCCCATCACCAGTGACAGCAACAACCTCTTTAAGCACGTCTCTTGATGTCTGCACCAGAACATGTTTGTCAAGAGGTGATGCCCGAGCCATTACCTACATCCATGATATGAACATTTGAGACCAGAATTTATAAGTTTCACATATTATTTCTATGGACTAATAAAGAGAGTGTTTGCCCACCTTAATTTTTGGTATCATTTGGTTCCTCTCTTCTGGAGTTCCACTGCGAAAATGAGGACCTTCTACAGCAAGATCATAATCATTAAGTATGCCACATTCTTTAGCAATTGCTTTAGCCGTGTTAATATTATCGCCAGTGATCATTCGCACATAAATTCCAGCTTCTAAACAACTTTGAACTGCTTCCTTTACGCCGGCTCGAACTGGATCTTTGATTCCCACTACTGTAATCAAAGTATAGCCACGATCAGGAATGCTGCTATTTTCTTGAAAACCGTCTTCAATATCCTTAAAAGCCAAACAGAGAGTACGCAACGCTTCACCAGCAAATGCATTGATGACATTCATGATGTTTCCTACATGTTCTTCTGACAAGTGAAAGATTTCACCATTGGAATCAATGGTATTGTCGCACATTTTCAGTATAATCTCAGATGCACCTTTGCAAAAAGCTCGCATTTTGCCATTTCCAAGAGCCACGAGAGTGGACATCATTTTCTTGTGCGAATTGAAAGGTTTGACTTTCAACAACTTGCACTCCCGGCGTTGATCATTAAAATCACCACCCAGAAGCAATCCATACTCTAACAATGCTGATTCTGTTGGTGTCCCCAAAATAGTTAGCTTTCCGGTTTTATCCTTGACGACCTCGGATCCTGTATTATTAAATATTGCCTGCAAGAGAATGGCTAATACATTTCCTGATATATCTGAATCTAAGCCATTCCTATCTGCATTACTATCTACCTCTTTCTCTTTTCCACATATCCATATTTTATTCACCACCATATGGTTCGTAGTCAGTGTCCCTGTTTTATCGGTTGAAATACAAGTAGCAGAACCCATTGTCTCACATGCAGAGAGATGTCTCACTAGCGCCTTTTCGGTTAGTAGTTTCTTCATTGCAAAAGCAAGGCTTAGTGTCACAGCCAGGGGCAGTCCTTCTGGAACTGCAACAACAATTATAGTCACTGCAGTAGCAAAGTAATTCAAAATTGTTACAGCATCACTGGAAGACCATTTGGTAAGTTCATGGAGTCGTCCTTTCTCCACCAAAAATCTGACGATCAACACTAGAAAAGTCATCACGGCAAATGCCAGTCCGATTTTACCAATAATACTGGCAACGCCATTCAGCTTCACCTGTAAAGGGGTCTCATCTTCTCCTCCCTCGCTCAGAGTATCCATTAACTTACCCCATTCCGTTCTCATACCGACTGTAGTCACCAGCATCTTACCCGACCCGTCTTGAACTTTCGTTCCAGTTAAAAGAAAAGGTCTTTCTTCATATATATTTATTGGTAGACTTTCACCGGTCAAGCTCGACTGATCAACCAACAAGCTGTAGCCCGATATGAATATTCCATCTGCTGGAACCTGGTCTCCAATTGATAAATGAACAATATCCCCGACAACCAAGTCGTGTATGGAGACTTTCTGATGAATCCCTTCCCTAGTGACATGTATAAAAATCTTTTTCTTCTCCTTATCCAACTCCTTAAACTGCAGTGATTGCTTGTAATCACTAACTGCAGTAACCATGACAACCAAGAAAATACTAACTATGATTCCTAAACCATCATACATTCCCTTTGGCCAACCTTCAGTGGGAAGTCCCACAATTATAGAGACAACAGCACAAACCAAAAGGATTATAAGTGTTATATCATGCATAGCATCCCACACGAACATCCATAAACTTTTGGAAGGTTTTTCAGTGTATTCATTGGAGCCAAAAATAGTTTGCCTGATAGGTATACTAGTTGATTCGACTCCTTCATTCAATGTAACGTTCAATCGAGTTGCAAGTCCTTCAACTCCTTTGAGTTTTCTTAAGGTCGTGATGTCGTAAGAAGCAACAAGAGAAGCAAGTTTATCTGGGTGAATTTGAAACCCTGCTTCTCTAGCCTCTTCTTGGAGTTCATTTTGAATATCTTCTTCCCAGGAGTCTACGGCCTCTTCAGAGGTAAATTGGTTACCTTGCCCACCAGCTGTGCAAGGAAGAAAATTAAGTACTAATGATGGGAAAAAGACTTGAAATAAAACCAAGATATCAATAGTAGAGATATACCATCAATAAACCTGAATGCTGCCTTATATGCCAATAAACAAACGCGCAAACGATCCTGGAAAATAAATTAGGAAAATAAAGGAGCATTGTTAGGTAATAAAACAGTAGAAAATAGCCGCAGACTGCTGCAAATAGCTGGTTATGTTCATAAAGGTTTTGAGTTCTTCTCAAGGTTTTGAGTTCTTCTCAACATTTTAGGAATAGTAAGAACTTGAAAAAACGAAAGGCAGCCAAAACTTATTGATTAAATCGAAAGAGAACAACAATCATCATGCCTGTTTGATTGCATGAATCAAAATTTTCTGAAAAATCTGTAATAATCTAAGACCAGTATTAATTTTCTGAAAATTCTATAATGATCTATCTCTTAAGCATGCATAGGTGTGGAATCTTCTTTCTAATTCGTTTGCATCGTGTCCTACTTTTCACATGTCAAGATAACCTATTATAGCATCCTCATCTTGTTATTCTACAAGTTTCTGTGAGCACATTGAAATTTCTAAATAAAATTCACACGTATAGAGCCCCCACTATACTTTCTCGATCGAGAAATTTTCTGGGAAAAGGAAATTCAATTAATCCTTACGTTTGATTTTGTTTTATGCTTTTTTTCGATGAAAAAAAAAAAAACTGCACATACTCTGATTTTTAGCATCTGCTCTTTGGCTTCAGAGCGCTTTTCAAGATCGGCGGCATAACGGAAGCGGCGGCGGCGGTTCTTCACTAGTCCTATCGCCTTTCGCCAACGCATAAGAGCCTCATCCGACCGGTCCTTGTGCGACAAATCGAACTCTTTTGGTATTAGCTTTTCCATTTGCTTGAATCAAAGTTCCAGCAGTGCAACATCCATTTGAGGATGGCAAATTGAAGTCATTTTGTACACACAATTTTCAAAGTATATGCGCACACACCGTGCAACGCGGGACAAGAACAGAGCGAGGAAACCATAGAACACGGTTTTAACGCGGTCTTTTTTCCTTCAGAACTTTCCTTTCAACGTACACTAAAGAAAAAGAGAGACAGAAGAAGAACGTTCCGGAGCAATTTCGTGGAAAATTACAACGCAATTATGGTCAAATTTCTGTTAATTGGAGGAATTGGAATCTATTATGGGATTTGAATAAAGCTGACAATCCGTGTATGGTCAACATCTGATTTAAAAAATACTTTTAAAATGAGTGGCATTGTCAAACATTGTTATCTATTTCTTTTTCAAATTTTATTAATTTTTATCGAAATATACTAAAAATTTGAATATTTATATAACAAGTGTGCTCAATTTTGGTCCTCAAGCTCCCATCACATCCCTGAGTTCAATGCTATGCAAATGCACGTAGAGCTTGTTAACTTCAAAAATTAAAGTAAAACTTTCGTCCCTGTTTGAGTTCCATTTTTCACAAAAAATGAATTTCGTAATAGTGATTTTTTAAAATACGTGATTAAAAAATAAGAAAAAACTTTAAATTTATGTAAAAATATTTTATTGAGAAAATGTATAGTTAAAAATGAATTTGTGAAAACATGTGTTTTTAGACAACGAAACTCAAATAGGGGCTTCGTAGGACTTATAAATACTATACGCTCATTTACCACTTATTCTTACCATATTATAATTTCAACAATTTATAATAAAACCCAAGCAAGCACTTAGTCTTGAATTCCACGAATCATAATAATATATACGCAAATTCAAAAAAAAAAAAAAATTAAGTACACATTCTCCATTAATTTATTATTCCAAAATGTATTCTACACAAAAAAAGAGATTCAAACAGGTTATAAATTTAATAACTATTCATGTTTGGGTAGCAAAATATATAGAATTTTACTAATTGTACACCGAGATCAACACTCTAGCGTACAGCCCATCACAAATAGGGGGATCCACACCAAATAAAAAATCGTAAGCTCCTTTTTATGAGGGGAGTTGTATATTGGGTTTGACACCCCCATGTACAGGTCGCAAAACACAAATATATATTATAATAGATTTGTATGTAGGAACAACTTTTGTTTATAATTGAAAATAGCACTCTATCGGTCTACGCCCAAATATGAACCTAATTTATTAAACGTTTATTGACACGGTTTACTAAAAAAAATTCTTAAATTCATTCTAACTACATATGGATCAATAATTTTTTTTCCACATTTTTATCATACGCTCTCCAATAATTCGTTTTCACTTCAAATCATCTCTACCAAACAGACACTAAATTATATTGCTCGTTGGAGAAAGGCATAATTTGTTAAGATTTGCACAAGAAGCCCTTTTTTAACATAAAGCACTTGAGTTCAAAGTGAATAAAGTTAATTTCTTTTTTTTTCTTTTTTTTCATTTCACATTGTAGAACATTAAGCCCTTCTTTGAACCCTATTATTTGGCAAATAATGCATTTTTGAATAGTAAATTAATAGAAATGTGTTACTAAAAAATAAGAAAAAATTTTGAATTTACGTGAAATATTATTTTATTAAAAAATGTGCGATTAGAAAAAGAGAGAAAAATATATTTTATAAATATTGGTGAATAAACAAGCAAACGTGTTACTCCAGACTTGAAAACATGGAGTACAATGGGTTAATCCACTTTACCAGGGCCAAGCCCCCCCCCCCCCCCCCCCCC
>CAIGRB010106731.1:28483-42407 GCA_903798255.1 Fraxinus quadrangulata
TCTAAACAAGATCCTCCATGTCCTAAAAGAGAACTGTCCCACCATGGGCCTAACTAAGAAGAACTTACATTTCCAAAGACTATTGGAATTGGAAAAGTGAAGTGGCAATAACCTATCCTTGACCTGAAGAAAGACTTGGTGATTGATGCTTGTCGATTGTCGAAAACACTTCGAAAAAGTCTAACGTGTGGTTCTAAGCTGTTTTTAAGAAACCAATAGAGAATTAAGGCATTGTTTGGTTCTAATTTTAAGCAGAATTTGTACCGTTACATTTGTTGGTGAGCCACAATATTTGACCAATTTGTGTCATAGTGGGCCCCATTTTTTTGAAAAAAAAGGATCAAAATAATCATTTTCTTGTTGAAATAATTGGAAACAAATAGGGGCTAAGTTGCCATACGCCAAGCATTAAGGATCATCTAGCTCGGAGATGAATGCTAATCTCTTCCATCAGCATGACATTTCACAGGAATTATGTCTGATATTTAGTTGTCTTTGTTATTTTGGATGATATGAACAATATGGTGACAATTTATTTGAAAGTTGATTGCATTTGAGTTCTTGTATCAGTGCCATGATCACTGACACAAGAAAATGGAAACACAAACAATTAAAACGTCACGAAGGGACAATTTTATCTAGTGATGTGGGCAATGAAAGAGTCCAGCTCTTTGCGAGAATCGCCCCCTTCCTCCATCGACTCTCTAACCTTAATGCCTAACTCCTCAGCCCTCTTTCTTATCTCATCCCCTTCTTCCGATGCCATCAACCTTTCTACAACATTCTTGATTGTTGATGTTTTTACTGGTTCCTCTTTCTGTGTCCATTCCCTTACAGTGATACCTACTTTGAGAATTTCTGTTAAGAATATTGTATTCAATGGTTGATCAGAATGCATAGGCCATGCTGCTATCGGAACACCCATAGTAATACTTTCTAAGCACGAATTCCACCCACAGTGACTCATGAATCCACCAGTTGATTTGTGAGCCAGAATTTCAAGTTGAGGAGCCCAATCTCTCAGCACGATTCCAATTCCTTCCATTCTCTCTTCAAACCCGCCTGGCAATTCTATTCTTCTAGCTTCTCCAGCAAAGATATCTGCCTTATCGGCATCTCTCAACACCCAAATGAACTTCTGCTCACTTTCTTCTAACCCCATAGCAATGTCTCTGGCTTCTTCATTCGACAGTGAAGTTGTTGTTCCAAACGATATAAATATAACCGATTTCGGAGCCTGTTTATCGAGCCACTCCAAGCATTTGTGCTTGCTTTTTGAGTCATTAGTTGAACTGAGTTTTACTGGGAGCCTTGGTCTGATTGCCCACTGCTTCTTATTTCCTCTAATCTCTTCTCTAGCGAGTAGATCAATATAAGTACCTTCTATCCCTCTGATGGTATTATCAATATCTCCAGCTCTATGTTTGTGATACTCAGTTTTAGTTGCTATGAAATGGAGGATCCCCTCTGGATAAAATTCTTTCGCAGAAGGCAGGTTTTCTAGTTCTTCGCCTACTTCAAATTTCTTCCCTGTAAATTCCCACAGTATTAAGAACAGATTAAAAGCTGAGAGGCAGTTGAATGCATAAGATTCTGCATTCGGAATCAACACTGCATCTTGAACTGCTTCAGCAATAAGCCTGTCATAGATAATCACAATCCTCGACGCCTTGAAGGATAAATCTTTTAAGAGCGTACCAATGGGTTCACGAAAATTCATGTAGGTCAAGGTGGCCGGCCAAAGATGTACAGGCGTTTTATCAGGCGTGTTTGGGTTTGGATCTATAGCAGCAATTGGAGGAGATGGAAGATCGTGGAAATATATTTTGGCCATTCCATTAGTATCTAGGCCATTGGCACGGAGTTTTGCCTGCCGGTTGTGGGTGGCAGAGCCGATAAAGTGGACAGGAATTCCATGATCGGATATTAGTTCAGAGAGTTGGAGAAGCTGATTGAGGTGGCTTTGACATGGAAGTGGCACCATTATTACAGCAGCTTGAGATTGCTCCATTGTACTCTCTGCCTTAGCTAGGCTGAAGAGTTGAATTTACCGATTGAGTTGTTGAATTTTTCAAACTTTCGGAGCTCATATTCTTGGAAGCTAACTATGGACAGATATATATGTGCCAGTTCCTTGTCCTCTTGCATTCTTATTAAGCAACCTTTGAAAATACACATAAAACCAATTATTCTATTGAGTCACGCTATGTGTACACCTATGTACACATAGATAAATCCTATTCTATTTAACTATAGATTTCATCACTTGCTCATATTTTCTTGATAAGTCAGAAAGTTGACAAACAGTTCCAATCATCTAGAACCTTAAATTTATTGGTACTCAATGCTGCACGACACCCATTTGAGACCACAAGGCCAGCAAACGTTTTCTACGAGACAGGTCTTGTTTGGACTCTTTATTTGACTTTTAATGAAAGGCAGATAAATAATTCAATAGAAAAATCATCATTCATCTACCTCATTGTACCCACACCCACCCACACCAAGTCTTCACTGGGCACCCAATAATGCCACCACCACAGCCACCCGTAACGTACGTGGTGAGCTGCCCGGAAAAACACTTGAAAAATTATTGTGCTTGAAATAGTTGGGAAGGTCACGAGCAAACTCGCTTGGACACCAAATAAAAAAGGTTTTATCATCTTTGTTACGCATCATGACCGAGGCTCAAGAAGAAGTTCAAACAAAAGGCCCACACTCTAGGTCATCAAAAATGGGACTGAAGTCATAGGTAAAGATAACAAATTAATGCCTCACCAAAGCGCCATGTGTAAGTAGAAACTCCATGGCCGAAGCGAGACGCCACTTACTGCAAAATAACAATAGAGAGGTGATCCACCACTTCTTCACTATCTAATTGGTTGAAGCTCTAAAGCCAAATCACTATATAATAAGTCAAAGAAGAAGCCGGAACTCTTTACATAGAAGACCTCTAATACGAAACTCCTTTTGGCCGAAGCCCTCGTTCCAATCAAAAGCTCTGTTAGGCTGAAACCCTTGCACTCTTTTAGAGGATTTGTAGGCAATCTTTAGGAATAATTGATGTGGCGTTTATAATAATGAATGCTAGCCTATGGTATAGGGTGGCTGTTCCATTGTCAATATATTAAATCCATAGCAGGCTAAGTGATGTGAGGTTTCGGTCTGGGAGATGAGGCCACGTGGTTCTTATCCAACGGTTACCATGTCAGTCAGGAGTGTAT
Source organism: Fraxinus quadrangulata (assembly GCA_903798255.1). Classification (NCBI taxonomy): domain Eukaryota; kingdom Viridiplantae; phylum Streptophyta; class Magnoliopsida; order Lamiales; family Oleaceae; genus Fraxinus; species Fraxinus quadrangulata. The sequence continues at coordinate 31,708 of CAIGRB010106731.1, forward strand.
AAATAATGCAATTCTTTATACTCAAAATACATACACGATCTCCTCTCTTACTTATTCCATATTTATTTACTTGAGTTTATATTATTTTTACTTTGATTGAGTTGTTTATGATTGTTTGTTTATATACAATCATCTTTGATTATATTTTTGGTACTTGAAAATTTTTATCTTGCATCGTAAAGCTGCTCCCACGTCCATAAATGCCACCATTTCTTGTCCGAATATCCAATCAAAACGTGTTAAAATTTGCTTGCATGGACGCGAGTGGGCTCAATATTTGTTGTCCACGTAACCATTACAAAAAATGAGGTTAACAGATTGGCGTCATCTATGGAAAATGCCACTACAACCTCGGACATTTCCATGGAAAAATCTTACCGAAATATTTATTTGGCTTCCTCTTTGAAAAATGATATGTTCCATTTGTAAGAACCCCTAAAAGGGTAAAGTATCCAATGAAGAGGACACGAATAAAAAGACCCCCAAGGGGTTGGCCACTAAAGAAGTGGCCATGAATAAGTGAACCCATGAAAGAGAGATGTCTTCAACGAAGAGGCCATGAATAAGAAGACCCCCTGTAAAGGGAGAAGCTGCTGAAGAAGTGGTCATGAATAAGTAGACCCCCTTAAAAGATGGAGGTCTCCAACGAAAAGATCACGAATAAAAAGACCCCCTAAAAGGGGGAGGCCGCTGAAGAAGTGACTTTGAATAAGTAAACCTCCTGAAATGAGGAAATTTTGAAGAGGTCATAAATAAAAAGACACTCTAGAAAAGAGGAGGCCGCTGAAGAAGTGGCGTTGAATAAATAGATCCCCTAAAAGAGGGAGGTTTCCAACGAAAATGCCATAAATAAGAAGACTCCCTGAAAAGGGAGAGGCCACAAAAAAAATGGCCTTGAATAAGTGGCCCTCTGAAAGGGAGAGTTCTCTAATAAATAGGCCACGGATAAGAAGACCCCCTAAAAAGGAAAATGCTGTTGAAGAAGCTGCATTTAATAAGTAGACCTCCTGAAAATGGGACATCTCCAACGAAGATGCCATGAGTAAGAAGACTCTTTAAAAGGGAAATGCTACAAAAGAAGTGGCATTAAACCTCCAGAAAGGGTGAGATCTCCAACGAAGATGTCATAAATAAAAAGACTTCCTAGAAAAGGGGTGATCGCTGAAGAAGTGACTTTTAATAAGTAGACACCCTAAAAGAGAAAGGTCTCCAACGAAAAGGCCATGAATAAGAAAATCCCCTAAAAAAGAGAAAGTAAGTAGACCTTCTAAAATGGGAAGGTTGCCATGAATAAAAAGATCCTCTAAAAAAGATGAGACTGCCAAAGTAATGACATTGAATAAGTAAACCCCCTGAAAAGGAGGCCTCTAATGAAGAAGCCATGAATAAGAAGACCCTCTGAAAAAGTGGAGGCCGTTGAAGAAGTGGCATGGAGTAAGCAGACCACCTAAAAGGGGAAGGTCTCCAATGAAAAGGCCATGAATAAGAAAATCATCTGAAAAGGAGAGGTCGCTGAAGAGGTGACTTTGAATAAATAGACCTTTTAAAGGGAGAGGTCTTCGAAGAAGAGGTAATGAATAAGAAGACCCCTTGAAAAGGGAGTGGTAGTTGAAGAAGTGGCATTGAATATGAAGACTCCCTAATAGGGAGTCTTTGATGAATAGGCTATTGATTTACAAATGGGGGCCCTTTAAAGAAGAGATCATAAAAGGAGCAATGCTAAAGAAAAGTGAATCTATCAAGTGATAAGGAAAAAATTTCAAATTGAAGGAAAACAATGTAAATAAAGAGAAAATGACTAAAATCATACAAAAATGTGAACTTAGGCATTGAAGTGTAGACGTTTCAAAAGTTGAAGGACTTCGAATGCAATTTATCAATGATATGATTGAGTTAAAAGTTCAAATATGACGATCAAAATGTACAAGGTCAAAATTTGAGGAACCTAGGCTTGAAATTACTGAATGACTTGAAGGTAATTTTCATATTATTCCTAGGCACAAGCATGGCCTTCTACATATTCACCATGTATAAGGCCTTATCTTCGACTATGTGTCAGCCCCCATGGATGAACCATTAACCATAGGAGAACTCTTGATATGGATAAACCATTCCTATGCAAAGAAGTAATTTACTTAGAAATGAGAGGTGAAAAATACCCCAATGGAGGCTTAACTCAGATACCTATAAAGATGAAGACCCCATGGATGAAGCTGAACACTATAGGAGAAGCCTCTGCATGAATGAACTATCCACCATGTAGGGAAGCATGAGAGTCTCAGAGAAGAGGTGGATCCCTTCCAAATTCTCCAAGGTTATCATATGCCTTCAATGGATGAAGTTGAACATCATAGGAGAAGTCTCTGCATGGATGAACCATCTACCATGTAAGGAAACATGAATGCCTCGGAGAATATGTGGATCCCAAAAGGGATTACCTCTAAATTCTCTAAAGCTGACAACATATGCCTCTCATGGATGAAACTGAACACCATGAAAGAAGCCTCTGCATAGATGAATCATCCATTATATAGGGAAGCATGAGCGCCTCTAAGAAGAGGTAAGACCACTTCCAAATTCTCTAATGTTGACATCATAAGTTTCCAATGGATGAAGCTTGTCATCATAGGAGAAGCCTCTACATGAATGAACTATCCACTATAGAAGGAAGCATAAGCGTCTCGGAGAAGAGGTAGATCCTAAAAGGGAACACCTTCGAATTCTCTAAAGTTGACATCATATGCCTCCCACGGATGAAGATGAACACCATGGGATAAGCTTTTGCATGGAGAAACCATTCACAATGTAGGAAATCATGAGCACCTCGAAAAAGAGATGGATCACAAAATGGACCGCCTCCAAATTCTCCAAAGTTGACATCATATGTCTCCCACAGATGAAGATGAACACCATGGGAAAAGCCTCTGCATGGTTAAACCATCCACCATATAGGGAAAAATGAGCCCCTCAGAGAAGAAGTGGATCTTAAAAAGGACCACTACCAAATTCTTTAAGGTTGACATCATAAACCTCCCATGGATGACACTGATCATCATGAGAGAAGTCTTTACATGGATGAACCATCTACCATGTAGGAAAGTATGAGCGTCCCAAAAAAGATGTGGATCGCAAAAGGGACCACCTCCAAATTCTCTAAAGTTGATATCTTATGTCTCACACGAATAAAGCTAAACACCATGGGAGAAGTCTCTGCATGGATGAATCATCCACCATATGAGGAAGCATGAGTGCCTCGAAGAAGAGGTGGATCCCAAGAGGGACGGCCTCCAAATTCTTTAAGGTTGACATCATAAGCTTCATATGGATGAAACATGTCATCATGTGATAAGCCTCTGTATGGATGAATTATCCATCATGTAGGAAAACATGAACGTTTCAGAGAAGAAATGGATCCCAAAAGGGACCACCTCCAAGTTTTCTAAGGTTGAAATCATATGCCTCCTATGGATGAAGTTGAACACCATTGGTGAAGCCTTTGTATGGATAAATCATCCACCATGCAAGAAAACTTGAGCACGTCTGAAGGGAGCATTAAAAAAAAAAACTTACATTCAAACTTTCGAAAATGATCCTAAAAATCACTCCATCATTACTTCAGCATAAACATCAAATTTTAGTAAACTAAAGCACAATTTCAACACTTCAGAGCCTCGTCTGCACCAAATTTCATCCAAACTAAAGCATCATTTCAATCTCTTCAAAACAACTCAACATTCAAATTAAGACTTTTACAAAAATTAAAGACTTTCCATAAAAGTGTAATAGTTGGCGGAACCATTCTCAAAATAAAAATTTCATGCATGACATAAATAATATTACATAGATTTGAGGGACTATTGTCACGTCTCAAAATCGAGGCTCAAGAAGAAGCCCACTCTTCAAAATAGAGGCTCAAGAAAAAGCCCAAACAAAAGACTCACACTTCACGTCATTAAAAAAAGACTAATCGAAATCATAGGTAAAGATGACGAATCGAAGCCTTACCCAAAGTGCCATGTGTAAGCAGAAGCTCTTTGGTCAGAGCGAGGCACTACCTGCTGCAAAACAACAATAGAAAGGTGATACATCTCTTCAGTTGAAGCACTGCCTAAGTGGTTAAAGCTCTAAAGCAGAAAAAACTATATAAGAAGTCAAAGAGAAGCCAAAGTTCTTCATACCAAAAACTAGGGTTTGACAAAACTCTCAAATCGAACCGGAACCGAACCCGAACCCGAACCGAACCAAGCTGTTCTTCATAAGTTAAATACCTGAATGAGTATCTAAATTGAGAATTGATGAGTGCAGTTCGGTTCTCAATTCTAGACCCATAACCGAAGAACCGAATAAGAACTGAATTTAAATAATTTTTTTATATTGAATTGATTAAATTATTTTAATTTTTTTGTAAACAAATTAGAAAATTAACTAATTTAGTTATTAATGCTCTAACTCCCAAGTCAAGTCCATGCCTAACTAGCACAGGCCAACCCAATTTCTAAATTCAATTTTTGATGAAATTTTTAATTTCATTCTTAGCCCAAGTTCTATACATTTTTAAAGTTTTTATATTTCTCTTTCTAATTTCATACTTTCATTCATTAACCACTGAGTCACTGACCCCAAATCATTTGATAAATTGAAAACCTACATCTACATGGCCAAATCTTATTGGACAACTTGTTTTAGTATTAGTATCTACTTTTTTCATTTTTTTTATACATTGGTGAATTATTCTTATTGGATAATTTGTTATTTATATGTTTTTAAATTGCACTACATTAATTTGTAAAAGTTACGAATGAACATGTCATTAGTTGTATTTATGTAGTATTATTGTCAATCTTAAAAAATTAATTATGGTACGGAACCGATCCGAATGGAGCCAAACCCGAGCGGTTCCATATTTATAGTTGGAATCGACTATTCAATCTATTAAATACCCAAAAAATTTGATTTGGTTCGGTTCTGAAGGGAAACGAACCGAATCGTACCATATCCAGCCCTACCAAAAACATCCAATATGAAGCTCCACTTTGTTGAAGCCCTCGCTCTAGTCCAAAGCTCTCTTAGGCTGAAGTCATTGTTGTCTTTTAGAGGACATGTAGACAATCTTTAGGAATTATTGATGTGACATTTATAATTATGAATCTTAGGATTGTCGCCTAGTGTGCAGGGTGCCTGACCCGTTGTCAATGTATTAACTGTATAGCATACTGAGTGATGTGAGGCTTCGACAGGCTTCAACCTTGGGGATGAGCGCACGTAGTTCTTATCCAACGATTACTACGTCAGCCAGGAGTCTATAAATAATGTAACTATTTATACTCAAAGACATACATGATCTACTCTCTTGTTTATTCCATATTTATTTGCTTGAGTTTATATTCATTTTACTTCGATTAAGTTGTTTATGATTGTTTGTTTATATGCAATCATTTTTGGTCGTATTGTCAATATTTAAACATTTTAGTCTCGCATCGTAAAGCATCTCCCATGTTCATAAATAACATCTTTTCATATCTGAATCTTCAGTCAAAACGTGTTGAAATTTACTTGTATGGACACGAGTGAGCCCATCATCTGTTGTCCACATAACCATTACAAAAAACGGAGTCAAGAATCTTTTAAGTGTGGTATGTGTTTGAATCATCAAGAAGTTGGTAAGTTTTTGTAAAAAAAATGGTTTGTGGATGATAAATGTAATTTTTACACTTATTCAGGACCTAAAATAATAACATTCGATAGTTCTTTTGATGAAATGTATTCTAAATTGTTGCATTTTATGTTTAATAGTTAAAACTCTTTGAATGGAAAAGAAATTAAAGAAAGGAAGCAAAGGATGGCGAAAAATGGTAAAAATCTAAAGTACAAGGACTAACTTGTATTGTATGAAAGAATGAAAAACTTGGAAGCAATCATTAATTTAACTGAGCATTGAATTTAATTGGGCCTCAACTTAGACTTAAAATTAGATCCAAAAATTTAGTGATTTAGGTTACACACACACACACACACACACACACACACACACAGAGGAAGAAAATGAAGGACGCGGTCGACTTACACAGAAAAACTGAAGTTAAACTGCAAAAGGAACATGCTGGGAGATATTATTATATATACACACAGCCAACCGTGGCAAAGGAAGATGACACGTGCAAAGTTAGTTTTGTTTTTTTATATACATATTCTTACACGAAAATCGAGGCAGAATTGATGCAGAAAGACAAAATAGGCATTCAGCGGCTGGAAAACAGGCAAAGAATTAATTCTAAATTTGTTCACGTTTGATTAATTTTCAGTGATGTCATTTCACTTTTGCTAGTTTAATTTCAATATTATGTTAAACTAGATTTTTATATTGCTAACGATATAGATGAACACTTGTTTTGAAAGTTTTAGTATTAATTAATTATTTTGACTTTAATTTGTTTGAATGCGTGGATATTTATTATGATTTAGTTTGCTTTTCAATTAATTGGCCATTAGTTGATTTGTTTGTGAATTTTATTATCACCGAGAGAGGTAATAAAATTGTTAGCACATAGTAATAAATATTGTGGAGTTCGATAAACGATAGAGATATACTTTTATGCTTCGCATAATTATTTTGATATTCTAACTCGTTTAATAATTTCTTGTATGTTTATATCTTTCATAGAGATATAGAAATGTCACATATATGAATAGATTTAATTGCTATCGAGAGAAACTTTTAAATAAATTCGGAACTTCGACCAACTCGCATGATAATAAAGAGTCATTTTAATTGTTATATTAAAAATAGATTAACAATGAGGATTCTATATCTTAGCAATATTTTTACATATTTGAAATCAAACTAATTAAATTATTTTTTAATTTAATCGATAGTTTAGATATTAGCATAGAAAACTCAAATCTTATTTGCTATTCGATTAAGGCTATTATTAATTATAACTTGATCGAATACGTAGTACTCGTGGGTCGACACTCTACACACTATTATATTACTTGATCACGATCTCGTTCATTTGTGGGTTTTCAAACAGTCAAGTTTTTGGCGCTACTGCCGAGGGACTACTGTTTTTGATACGTTTAGTTAATTTTAGTTTTAATCTGAATTTTTACTTTTTTTTAGTTTAGTTTATTAAAAAAATTATTGTGTTTCCTACTTACTTTTTCGAGAACGTGTATGCGAAATTCGAAAATCGATAATCTTGCTCAATTTAATCCGGAGATCGAACGAACATTTAAGTTTCGAAAAAGACAAGAGTTGGAAACGCACCAAAAACATAAAGAGAAAGATATGACAGAAGAAATTCCGAATCAAATAACCATCGGGGCTAATCTGAGAGTAGAGCAACCATATGAAGTTGTAGCCAACGAAAACGTTAGGTTGATGGGAGAGTACATGGTTCCACCAGTCGTGGAAAGCTAATCCAGCATTATATATTCGGCGCTTGTTCAAGCAAACTTCCACCTAAGGACGGACATGATCAACATGTTCCAGATGCGCTACAATTTTTTGGAAGAACTTCGGAGAATCCCAGCGCTCATGTATCAAGATTTCTAGATATGTGTGCAACTATCGAGTATCCAGGGGTGTCCAGTAAAGCAATCAGGCCGAGTCTTTTCCCATACACCTTGAGAGACTCTGCCACAGAGTAGTTAGATACTTGTCTACCTCAAAGCATCACTACAGGGAACCAATTGAGCAAGAAATTCCTTAGCAAATATTTTCCACCTAAAAGAATTGCAAAGCTAATAGACGAGATTACAACATTCAACAACTGGACTTGGATTGCTATTCAGATGCTTGAGAATGATAAAAAGGTTTACTTCGCCAATACCCACAACACGGATTGCAGAAATGGTTTCAGGTATAGTACTTCTACATTGGTCTGAATCTGATAAGCATGGCTAACGTAGACTCCGCATGCGATGGTTCTATCACAAAAAGAACTGTGGATCAAGTATACCAAATCATGGAGGATCTGGCATTTACCAGTGCACTTGGCCTACTAAAAGGACAAGCAGAAAGAGAGTTGCTGGGGTATTCGAAGTTGATTTTTTGACAGCTCTTTCAGCACAGTTAACATCTTTAGAACAGAATGTGGATCAGATGAACGTAGCTTAGGCATTAGGACCAAAATATAAACATTGTGGAGGGAATCACGAAAGTGTTGATTGTAATGTAGAATCTCCTTTTGTTTAGACAATGGGGGATGTGAACTACACACAAAATTTTCAAAGGCAGCAACATAATCCAAATCCTAACACCTATTACCCAGGATGAAGAAACCACCCAAGTTTTCAGTGGAGCAACAACCAGGGTGCTCAGACCGTACCACAACAGATTGCACCGCCAAGTTTTCAACAGAATGAGAAGAAGTCTTCATTAGAAGATCTCGTAACGAAGTTGGCGAAAATATCTATTCAACACATGCAACGTACGGATAAGAGCTTGCAAGTTTAGGGAGCTGCCACTAAAAATTTGGAAAATCAGATGGGACAAATAGCAAAGACACTTTCAGATAGACTACCAGGAGTATTGCCGAGTGATACCGAAACGAATCCAAAAGAACACTATAAAGCTATCACTACTTGCAGTGGGGTACACTTACCTGAGATAAATGTGAAGAGACAAATTACTATAGAAGAGAAAGTATCTACTCCAGTTGAGGAGCACTTGAAGGAATCTGAGCAGTACGAAGAACAAGAGAAAACATCATAGGATCCAAAGGTTAAGGTAACTGCTCCCGCCAAAAAAATCGTTCAACTACTCCTATTTCCACATAGGCTGCAGAAGCATAAGTTGGACAAGCAGTTTTCGAAATTTCTTGAGGTATTCAAAAAACTGCATATCAATATACCATTTGTGGATGTACTTGTACAAATGCCCAGCTACGCAAAATTTATGAAGAAGATACTTACAAACAAGAAGAAGTTAGAGGAGTTGGAGACGTTTATGTTGAACGAAGAATGCAGTGCCATCTTACAAAATAGTCTGCCACCTAAACTAAAGGACCCAAAGAGTTTTACTATTCCTTGTACCATTGGTGAAATGATATTTGATAAGGTTCTTTGTGATTTAGGCGCTAGCATTAACCTTATGTCTTACTCTATTTTTCGAAAATTATACTTAGGGGAAGCAAGGGCAACATTGATCTCTTTGCAACTAGCAGACAGGTCTGTAAAATTTCCTAGGGGAATTATTAAAGATATATTGGTAAAGGTAGATAAATTTATCTACCCGACAGATTTCGTCATTTTGGACACGGTTGAAGAAGACAAGGACATGCCATTGATATTGGGAAGACCATTCCTTGCAACATGCCAGCCTTAATAGATGTTCAAAAGGGACAATTGATGCTGCGATTGAATGATGAGCAGGTGACATTCAACGTTTTCAGCTCAATCAAGTATTCTACTGAATCAGACAGTTGTCTGTGCATTGATATGGTAGATTTGGCTGTAGAGGAGACTTTCATTCTTGAGCACCCTCAAGACCACTTGGAGAATCTTCTTGTACACTTACAAGTTAAAAAATCAACAATTGAAGAGATAAGTCAGATAGCCTACATTATGGAGTCTATGCTGCCCATCAGAAGAAGACAGTTTGAGGAACTTAGTGAAGGACCTAGTAAACCACTACCTTTTATTCAGAAATCACCAAATCTTGATCTCAAGCATCTACCATCACATCTAAAATATGCTTATGTGGGAGAGTCATCTACACTCCCTGTGATNACTTGGAGAATCTTCTTGTACACTTACAAGTTAAAAAATCAACAATTGAAGAGATAAGTCAGATAGCCTACATTATGGAGTCTATGCTGCCCATCAGAAGAAGACAGTTTGAGGAACTTAGTGAAGGACCTAGTAAACCACTACCTTTTATTCAGAAATCACCAAATCTTGATCTCAAGCATCTACCATCACATCTAAAATATGCTTATGTGGGAGAGTCATCTACACTCCCTGTGATTATTGCAAAAGAGATGACCAATGTGGAAGAGTAGAGACTACTAAGAGTGTTACGAGAACATAAAATGGCTATTGGGTGGTTTATAGCAGACATCAGAGAGATTAGTCCATCGATATGTATGTACAAAATCCTGATGGAAAAAAAGTATAAGTCGACAGTGGAAAATCAGCGCAAATTGAATCCCACCATGAAGGACATCGTGCGAACAGAGGTATTAAAGCTCCTTGATACAGACATCAAATATCCAATTTCTGATAGCAAGTGGAAATGAAGGATTACAGTGGTAACGAATGAGAATAATGAGCTGATACCGACAAGGTCAGTCATGTGATGGAAAGTGTGCATAGACTACAGAAAGTTGAATAATGCAACTCGAAAAGATCGCTTTTCCTTACCGTTCATTGGTCATATATTGGAATGACTTACGAACATTCACATTAGTGCTTCTTCGATGGGTACTCAGGATATAATCAGATTGCAGTGGCTCCAGAAGATCAGGAGAATACTACATTCACGTGCCCTTATGGTACCTTTGCATATAGAAGAATACCATTTGGGTTATGTAATGCTCATACCATATTTCAACGATGCGTGATAGCAATCTTTTCTGATATGGTGGAGAAAATTATTGAATTCTTCATGGATGACTTCTCGGTGTTTGGTTCATCATTTGAGAGTTGTCTATCAAATTTGGGAATGATTTTGAGAAGATGTGAGGAAACAAACTTGG
>CAIGRB010106769.1:0-12506 GCA_903798255.1 Fraxinus quadrangulata
TGACCTCGATGACTTGCTCGGGGAAGACATCCTCGATCTCGCGAACGTGAAAGGATTTGAGGGTAGGACTTAATGTCTCAATCTTATGTTCATTTATTATATCTCGACCATTCCTCGAGCTAATGCCTTATTATTTTTGCAGAAAATATGCCTTTTGATCCTCAGGCACTGCGCATGGCGGCGCCAAAAATCCAAAGCTCCTCAGACGAGGGCGCCCGGTCAGAGGAAAGGCAAGAAGAGGGCTAGAGAGACTCCCGAGAAAAGGAGGGGCCCGGTTGAGTCTTCTTCACATCACGCACGAGCTACAATCCCTGAGCCTAACACTTGTACGCCGGTTACTGTTGCAAGGGCAGCAGCTGTAGTTGTCGACCTGGATGACGATGGTGCGAGTGGAGTTCCTTTTGGCGAGAAGGAGAGCTGCACCCTTTTGACAGACCTCGTATGTAAATACTGGGGAATCTGACCTCGGGGAAGGCATGCGGGCTATTCAGTCCTTAGCACTGAAGGTATGCACATTGTTCATGCTCGCGCAACCTCAGTACATCATTGATCTTTTTCGATACTTGACCATGGCTCGTGCTTTTCAGGCTTTAAATGTCACTCGAGGGATGTCGATGAAGGGTGAGGCTGACACCCAAGAATTGGCCGAGCTATAGAAGGCTCTGGAGCTTCGAACTCGACGTGTGGCGGAGCTCGAGGTTGAGCATGGCCAGAACCTGTCCAGGATAGCGGAGCTCGAGGCTTCTGTTCAGCAAGCCAGGGACGAGACTAGGATGGCCAAAGACGAGGTCGAGGAGGCAAAGCTCGAACTTGAGCAAAAAATGAAGGAACTCGAATCCAAACTTGCTAAGGCTCGGGTCGCATCGATCGAGGATTTCAAAAGCTCCAACGAGCTAGCCACCATCAAAGAAGAGTACGCCTTGGGGTCCTACAACTATGCCTTCAAGCAGGCCCGACCATACCTTAGGGCCAACCTTCCTGATGTTGTCCCCGATCATCTGCAGCCACTGTTCGAGGTCACGGAATAGCTCGAGTTGTCGCTACTGAAGAGACCATCATCAAGGATGATGCGAAGGTCAAGGATGAGGAAGTTGTTGACATGCCCCCTAGTCTATCTTTTATGTAATTCTAGAAATACAATTCTTCCTTTTTCTCCACAACCATACTTCCATCAATATTTCTCATCCCTATTTTTATAGATATAGGGATCTAAAGATTTAGCAGCTGCTGCGTCTATCTTTTCCTTCACAGACATTACTTCTAGAAGATCCAAAGATTTAAGCCTCTCTTGCCAATGAGAGTCTAGTTTCCTGTGAACCTTTCGAAGCTGGTTTTCCCAACGAAATTAAGTGCGGGAACTCCGTTGGAAATCTAACTTCGTTGAAGAAGCGTATCCCTGCTGTGACCTTGACGACAGTCAGTAGCCATCGCTTCATGAAGATGATTCTCTCCCCAATCTCTCGCTTGCCTCTTCAGTGGCTATATGCTCTCAACAGTGTTGCCAGAGGCAACTATGACCTCGATAGTAGGGGCTATCGGCTGTGGAGATCCGAAATCACCAGAAGCGTACTATCTTAGCAACAACTGCTCTATCAGAGCCACAATCTCTCTCTTGCTTATCCTTCGGACACTTGTTTTATGCCTCTAAATTGGGAACAAATATGGAGTTTTCGAGTTCATTCATGCTTTGAATAATAAAGCCAAATTTAGATCCGAGAGCTTTTCCATTAAAATCCAGGAATTAATTCTTTTTGCTTCTTAGCAATATTTCACATTTTTTCATCTAATTGCAGATCTGTCTTTTTCAGATCTCGAGCCATCACCTTCAATCACATTCTTCTCATTCTTCGAAATTTTTCAATCGCTTTTGTTAACCATTTCGTTTTCACATACGGCGCCAACAATGTTAACAAAAATCATCATCGCTTGATTCTTGAGCTTGACGATTGATGATGACCATGAATGAAATCTCCGGTACTTGAAACAAAGGCGTCGATGTGTGATTTTATCGCCCCTTCGATGCTTAAGTTAGCGAAATGAAGAAATATGAACATAAGGCTTTAAGTTGAATGTAAGAACGTATTTGAATAATGAATAGAACCTATATTTATAGAGGTTAGTGGCACAGTCTTGATATGATTAAGATATTTGAAACCTTCTTTTGCTTAAGAGATGTAAAAAGCTTGAGTATTTCAATCTTGACATGATTAAGATATTTGAAACCTTCTTTTGTTTAAGAGATGTAAAAAGTTTGAGTATTTCAATATGAGTAGAAGTTGTAAATTAGTTAGAATCCAATCTTATCGGAGTTGGATAAGTTTGAAGATAGAAGTAGAGTCTTACTATAGTAATTGGACAAAGGTAAAAATTCGAGGTGACATGGAATTGTCACATGTGACAATTAAGCCCGACGATGACACTTGAGGAAAACTCCCAAGATGACTTGAAACAACCTCGAGTATTGTTGTTTGGGGTTGATCAAGAAATGACCATATCAGAAGCCATTTTTCTAGTTTAATGAAATTCTAAAATTTAAACATTGCCCTGGGCATTTGTAAAGAACAAAACTAAAAATCACGACCTTCCCAATTCTTCATTTCTTCCAACCCTAGTCTCTTTCTTGATTTCCGTGTCTGCACTCTTCTCTTCTCTTCTCTACAACCAGTTTCAGCTCTTGGAATTTTTTTGGAAGAATCCTAGTCCAGAATTTCATCAACACGGTACGATTGCATGATTTTGCAACATGAAAAATTAAACGCATACGTTTCATTTTTCCCCAAATTGGTGCAATAGTTTGCAGTTTGCTAGTAAATGAAACTTTCAATTGCATCTGGTATTGCATAATACCTTTTTCCCTCTAAAATTCATTACAAAATATATTTGTTTACTATATGTCCTAAAAATGTCAATGTGGGCAATAATATGACGTGGGGAAATTTGAAATGCTAACTGTTATTATTTGACCATTTTTTATTTTTTTTTGCTGAATTTTCAAGCCATTATAGAATTAAAACCACAATGTAGCAGTCCAGCATTTTCAAACTCACTAATATTTCTATTCAATGTTACGATTCTCCTAAAAGATTTATATAAATTTTCAACACAATTCATGAAATTTGTAACATAATTAGCACAATTCAAGCCCCATCTCCGCCTGATACGATTGCCAAGAGCACCCCTTAATCAACCGAGAAGGAATCGGAAACTTGTGGTCACTCGTTTTAATCTACCTGCGCTTAAATAACAACAGAAGCAAACTGTGCTAAATCATTTGAAATCATCATTGATTCGTTCTATTACCCCTCTAATAGTTAAAGGGTCCTGAGGGAAGCTCCTATAGAAAAGAAGGGAAAAATACTTTGAAGATGAACCTGTGACTCATTACAGTAGTTGTTGGAGATACAAGGATTTTATCCTGTATAAACTGATTTCATCGTTCATGACCTAACAGCTTGGATTACTTCCATCGGAAATCATTCAGAATTTTTATCCGGCACTTTCGAACAAGAAGCAATGCCTGTATTACTGTATGAGCTTTCCCAATTGTTTCCATCAAACTGCTTGATCTCCACATGAGTTAGTGTTCCAGGATCCACACATCTGAATGTAACTGCGATGCCATCTGGATTTGACCTTGGAATGTAGAAGGAGGTTATGCCACAAACTTTGCAGAAAGTGTGCTTCGCTGTGTGTGTACCGAAGGTATAGGTGGTAAGGAATTGTTTGGAATCTTCAAAAAGCTCAAACCTTTCTGATGGGACGACGAAGCTCATATTGCCTCTCATGGAGCAATCAGAGCAGTTGCATTGCCAGGCTAAAACGCTGGATGGTGCTCTCACTTTCCATCTCACCTTTTTGCAGTGACATCCACCACTGTGTACTACCATGTCAGAATCCATTCTTCAAGATCCTATATTTGCAAGAATCAAACGGACAATACCATGTAAGGGATACTAGATGCAACTATAATACGCAAGCAACAGATCTTGGAGAAATTATTTCGTAAATAATATTTGGGATTAAAGTATTGCAGAAGAAGCAGAAATCATTTCATCTTAACCAGAATATACCTTTGATTCTATATACTATATTTATACGATGACTCAAATTGATTCAAGTCTATCACATGAAAAGTTTCCAAATTAGACCCTCAGTTTCTAAAGAAAGAGCTAAAACAGTGAGAAAATAATCTGGCAGGAATCCCATATGGTCCCAAGAGGAAAAATGAAGTTAAGAAAAAAGACAATTACTAAAAGAACTGTACATAAACATAAAACCCAATTCCCAGATTTGTAGAAAACACATATATTGAGTACATCAAATAACCAGAGTGCAAAGAAATTTCAACTTATCAGAGGAATAAGTAAAATTAGAACCCCAAATAACAAGATTATGCAGGAGCGAGCTTAGGACTTGCTCGACTCAATATTCAAACGAGAACTACCCAAACAAGATTAGTGTTATTCAGGGCATATACATAATACATACAACTCTAAACAAAAGTTTAAACAGATATTCAGAGAGAAAGATAGACCTTGGAAAGACTGCAAGACAGTCAAAAAATGTAGTTAGAGAGACGAGCTTAATGTCTAAAGATAGAGAAAAAACAATCATTTCTTTGTCAAAATATTAGCCGCCCTGGTCCCACGTCCTCAGAAAACTGGGAGTTCATCTTCATTGAGACCTAGGAAACATTGTTCATTTGAAAATGTGATGAAGAGCATTCCTCCTGTACTTAGGGACAATGGCCAAGCTTTTCTGGTCATATGGGCTGGCCACCCAGTCTCAGCTCTGTCCATTAGGTGAGCCGGGCTCGTCCTGATGACCAAAGGGCTAGACATGGGCCTGCCTAAAATTAGTCGGGCTAGCTCATGAGCATTTTTTATTTTTTGTGGAAATTACGCCAAGTAACTATTATTTTATTAAATTTCAAATACTTGTTGTTAACATTCTTTCCCTGTAAATACTATAAATATATAGTAAAAATAAAAATAAAAATGTAAAAGTCCAACTAAATCATACAAGCAATAATTTCGGTAGCCAATCTTACCTCCTCACACAAGCCCTTTATTACAGTTAATTATCTAATTGTACATCAAAATATGTACATAAAACGTTACAACCCCGTTACATGAGAGTTGGGACCCACCTCCACATGAGAGGAGCGTAACCCTTGTGTACCCGGTAGCAAAGCTCAAATAACAAACCCCCTAAATGTGGTGCCTTTTTACCATTACAGAGCAAATCGTCTCCAACCATACGATTCTCCAAAAACCCTAGCCGAAAGTGCATTTACAATCATCTGCACCCAAATAGCAATTATATGCTGTAATAAGAAGTGGGCTGCTAGATTCAGTCGGAACCAAGAATACTGATGCTGATACAAGTCTTCCTGCATCACTTGGCTGTGTATGGGTACAACGAAAATATGATTCAACTCCCGTTGTTGCCCCCCGAAACGCCGCTTTTCCTTGGGTTCTATCAAGACCCAGCAAGTGGAAATTCCTCTAAGTCGGTGGAGATTGTAAAACCCAAAAAAATAATAATTTTGGAACTCCTCCTAATCGTGTTACCCCCTCCATTACTGTCCCGTTAGACTCAAAAGAAGGCGATAGCCAACAATCAAATGTGAGATACCTGCAATCCAACTCCGGAGGTTTGCGGAAGACTACCCACATGAAGGACAGTGGCAAGAGGCCTATTGAAGCTTCAATATCTGACCCTAGCACCAAAAAGAAGAAGATGGTGCTTCCGCAGAAAACTCAGGCAAGTCACTTTCCCGGTTTAAATATATATATAAAAAATAAAGAATCATAATCGTGATGTAGATTTCAAGGCAGATACATCCCTAGATATTTTTGTTACACGTTTGCTGAGTCGTATAAGTGTAGAATTTTTAGTATGTACGTTTATGTGTAAGGTTACATTCAAAATCACATAGCTGAAATGTGAAATGTATGAGACAGCAACCCGAAATCATGTCCTGCTGTCCCATATACACGCATATATAGTTGCTGATTTTATCAAAAATATCACGCTACTTGTTGTCCCACTTTTTCAAAGGTTACAAAAAATTCCACAACCGTCGATCTCAAACCATACTTTAGCCGTCCAAAATGTCAAAAAAGCTGTCGATTATTGATCCACTTGCATCCATTATTGTTGGAGACACATGCGTCTGACATAGTGTACAGTGGGGGTGTTAAAGCAAATTCTAAAAAAGTTGAACAGTTGGTTAGGTTTCATTCAGCTGGACTAGACCCCCAAAAGAACTATTCTACTACTAAGAAAGAAATTTTATCAATAATTTTATGTATTTCAAAATTTCAAGAAGATTTGATTAATAAAAAATTTGTTTTAAAAATAGATTGCAAAACTTCAAAAGATATTTTACAAAAAGATGTTAAAAATCTTATTTTAAAATTATTTTTTTGCAAGATGACAAACTATTTTGTCATGTTTCGATTTCAAAATAGTATATATAAAAGGAAATTTTAGTCCCCGTTTGTCGACCATTAATCTAAAAAATTGTTGGCTACAGTAAGATTTTCAACCACATATTCATCCAATAAAATATTCTACACACAAATCAATAAAGTTATTTTAAATTTCAACTACATATTAATTATTTTAAAATATTGTTTACTACATTAAGATTCTATACCACTCATTCATCCAATAAAATATTCTACATACAAACCAATAAAGTTATTTTAAATTTCAACCACACATTCTCCAAAAAATACTATTCATTATTTCATTTTTTTCCCAATAATGAAAGATAAATAGACCCTTAAAGTTCTTACAGATTTTCTCACAAGAGAATTTATAGAAAGAAAACTTTCCTAAAAAGAAAGTTGTGAAAATAATTAGAGAGATTTTTAAATTGAGAGAATTTTTCAATATGGATTCTTCTTCTAAGAAGAATAAGAAGAAAACTTTTATTTTTCTACTCTCAATTGAGGATTATATTCAAAGTTCAAAGAAAGAAGAACAAAGTTCATTTTCTACTTCTCAAAGAACAACACAAACTTCAAAAACTTTGTCTATTTCTACCTTTCAAAAACTTGAAAATTTTCAAAATAAAGATATTTTCAATATACCAGAAAATTTACCTTCAAATTTCATAAAAGTCGTTCAACCTAGTTAGGAAAATTACCTAGCGTTAATCCTTCAAAATCTTTTCATTATTTACTAAACCTATTTTTTTGCCCATTCTTGAAATGGAAATTTCATGGGTTCATAGGTATTAATCTTTAAATAAATGTCTTCAAGATATTTCTTCTCAATTTTATTTTATGCCCCAAAATATCAAAAAATTAAGGGATTTTTTATGAAGCTATCCTTATTAAATTAGGATCGGCCATTATAACCCATACTCCAAATTCTCAAAAGCCCAAACAAATTGATTTCCCAAAAATAATTATTCAAATGGTATTGTCTTATGAAGATTGAGGACAAAATCCATGGGATGAGAAGAGAATGCATTTGTCTAAGGATGAAACGTTCGAATCTTATTTTAATTATTTTGACTATCAAAAAGTTTGGTATCATTTTTTTTTACTTCAGACCAGTGACTTGCTGCTGGTTTATTCTTTTCAACCAAGCGTGCCCTTCAAGTTTTCCAAAATGATTTCAAACTTGGTTAGAATGTTTATAATTTTACTCAGTCTTACTCGTCAAGGATTCAAACTATTCAAAAAAGAGGTGTGAATTTTTTAAGGCCTCAAGAAAATGTTTTGTTCCAGTTCGCCTACAATTTCAAGGTTTCATGGATCTTTTGCTGGGATTTCAATCTTGTTCAAAATACAAATTTCGAATTTAATGTTAAACATATAATTCGGAGACTCAAAGTCAAGTGGTGGTTCAAATTTCATAAAACAAATTGTCGCCCAAGAGTTGTTTTATGGATTCAAGAACAAAAAAATATTGGTATTCCAAAATCTTCAAAGAAAGAACAAGAAAAAAAAAGCTGATTTTCTTACAGAAAAATCAAGATTATTAGCTATGTTTTCTCAATGCAAGAAGCCGGAAGAATTAGCTGTTATTTCAGAGAAAATGACTTCTTTGGCAGAATATACCTAAAAGAAATCGAAGTCAAGCTCTTCTCAAATAAAATCAGATTCAGAATCCGACTATGCTCAAAGTAATGAAATAGGATACTCAAGTATAAACATTGATGAGTTAATAAATCAAGAAATTCAAAAAGATTCAAAATGATTGTTTGAACTAGTTATTTGGGTGAATATAGACAATACAGAGTTTATACTTCAAGAGATGCTTTATTTCGATTATGCTTTCCACTTCAAAAGTTATTTCTACCAGTTTTACCATCATTCAAAGCAAAATGCAAGGTTAATAATGTCAAGAAACTTTAATAAATAAAGCTTTAATAAATGAGATTCAATTTTAATCAACTTTATTAAAGCTACTTTATGAAAAGTTAAAGTATTATTGTCCTTCACCAAGTGACAGATATTATATCAAGTTTGATGGATGACATTTTCAAGACTATTGAAGATTTTTCAAAAGAATTCAATAAAGATTTCAAATCCGAAACTTTAAGCATAAATCAAGCTCAAGAAATTTAGAAATACTCCTTGTAATTTTTAAGGGTCCGTTTGATAGGCAAAATTTGAAAAAAATTCAAATTCCATATTAGTTGAAAAATAAAAATTCACTAAACTCATAGGAATTCGTTTTCCACGAAAAATAAAGAAAATGCAGCTTAAAGTGGTTGTACCTTGGAATTTGGTTTTCATTTTCACATTGCAATCAAACGACCAAAGTGAAATTTGCTTTCCTCGAATGTGACATTTTTCATGGAAAATATGGCAATCAAGTAGGGTCAAATTTTCTTTACAAAAATTTGTATTCAAAATTTTGTAATTTCACTACTTCACTAAAATAACATTTTAATCAAAAGTATGTTTGATTTTATTTTCAAGTTATATATCCTCCTACTACCCTGTCCCTTGGGCCACTCATGAGTCAAATATTCATATAAAATTTCATCCGAATTCAAATGAACAACAAATTGATTGATCGCTACATCAATGAAATTAATGATTTACTTGATAAAAAATTGATCCGTCCAAGTAAATCATTGATTTTTTTGATGCAACGATCAAGCAATTCCTTATTTATTTGAATTGGACGGAATTTTGTAGGAATACTGATTCATGAAAATCAGAATTGTAAGGAAGTGAAACATGTTTCTTCCTATCCTAAAAAAACATTTGGAATGGTCACATATTTCATTTTCTATTTGTTTTTGAAAAATTGAAATTTTTTCTTTCGTTAAAAAGTTTTGTAATTGCTCTTCAATTCTTTAAATCCTTTGAGAAATTGAATATTCTTTTTCTTAAAATTGATATTATTAATAATTTTTGAAATAGATGCTTCTTTCAAAGAATTAATATCTTTATAAGAAAGAGGATTTGTAAACTTAAAAAATATTTTTTGTTTAAAAATATTTGTAATAAGTCCTTTGCATTAGCTTGAAAAGGATAAATTAGAATAATAAAAGGAGTTTTAAGAATTACTTCTTGTCTAAATCTTTGACCAAATAAAAAATGTTTTTAAAACAAATACTTGAATTATAAATATGAGCTTTTGAAAGTTTATATTGATTATTAAGTTTTTTGCCACTAGTACCGGAAAAACGCTAAGTAGTTTTTTCAAAATATTTTGTAAGGATAAGACATTCCCTAATACAATTTTGATAAGCACCATAATCAATGACTAGTAAGTTTGAATTCTTTATTGACCACAATAATCATATTGCAGTATTATTTTTGAAGTTGAATGCGATTGAAAACATTAACATTTTCTTCATCTGTTTGAAAATTTTCATGAGAAGTTGAGAGAGTATCTTCATCGGAAGAGGATCCAGAAGAGGAGTTAGACGTTCGAAGATTGAAACTTGAGATTTCATCTCATTAATCTCTGAACGTAATTTAAAACATGAGACTTTTGAAGAAGATGAACTTTCAGTATTAAATCGATATAATATGTTTTTCATATTAAACGGAGTTACTGGAGATATTGGGGAATTTGGAAAAGAAGAGAACTTTTTCTTTAATTGATGATCTTCAATCTTCTCAATTATATTTTGAATAAGTTCTTCTTTAGTAAAAACATTTATGGTTTTATGACCACAAATTTTTTTACATTGACTTGTATTGGAATTAGTGGATTTTGAGCTTATATTAACGTCAGAGTCTTCTTGATGTTGATAAACAATTTCAAGTTTAGAATCAGATTCTTCTTCTAAACTAGAATTGAGTATATTTAAATGCTTAAGTTTAATTTCTTCATCAATTTGAAGATTATTAATATTTCCCTTTATAGGACATTTGTTTTGAATAATGACCTATTTGATTACATTTCTAACATGTAATTTTTGAAATTTTGAGCGTTTCTTTCCTAAAAAATTTTCCTTTAGAATATCTGGGTTTTGAATATTTAGAAGGATGTTTTTGAAAAAATCGCTGCTTTTGAAAAATCGTACAAATTTTCCGTTAAATAAAAATTAGAAATTATGAGGAATATTTTTAAGTTTCTTGAAGTTTTTTTCTCCAACTAAAAAAATTCTTAAGGAGAACTTATGTCTTAAGTTTGATTTATACTTGAAGTTTCGAACTTCAAATCTTCATTGAATTTTTTTGAAGAATCTTCAATAGTCAATAGTCTTGAAAATATCATCTATCAAACTTGAAATTAAATCCGCTAGCTGGTGAAGGACAATAATACTACAATTTTTCATAAAGTAACTTTAATAAAGTTGATTAAAATGAAATCTCCTTTATTAAAGTTTTCTTTATTTAAAGTTTGACATTATTAACGTTGTATTTTCCTTTGAATGATGGTGAAGTTGGTAGAAATAACTTTTGAGGTGGAAGACATAATTGAAATAAAGCATATGTTGAAGTATGAACCATTGTTTCCTGCCTCGAGGCGGTTATGTCGAGGCCAAATTTCTGAGGCATACGTCTCTATAACTGAGGCGTACGCACATGAATTCTTTTTTTGTTTTCGAATTTATTAGTAAAAATCTGACTGGACACTTCTTTAAAAAAAAGGCCCATTAAAAAGGCTTTTGTGGGCCCAAAAAAACCTAAAAAACTAGATGATATATCATATATGCAGCCAGAAAATCAAGAGAACTGAAAAGTCAGATTACCGTCTTCTTCATCCTCTATTCTTCTGGCCGGCTTCATCAGACATGTCATCAGGTATTCTTCTTTTCTTCTTCTCCTCCTCCTCCTTCTCCTACTTCTTCTTCTTCTTAGGGTTCAAATTTTAGAACAAATCTTGCATGCAATAGCCACATTCAATTTATGCTTTAGTAGTTAATAAGTTGTTATTTCTCCCATGGGTTTTGATGTAGCGGAAGATTATAGGAAAGACAAAAATTCACACAAAAAGAATTTCAACGAAGAGAAATTCAAGAAAATTTTATTTCATTCAAAACTGAGTTGCCTCAAAGGGCTTACAACGTTTAAATAGCGAAACCCTAAGAAAATTCGGAAAGAAATTACCTAATAATAAAAAATATTATTTTTTTCCAAAAATGGAAAAAATTGAGATAATGACGAATCTTGATTCTCCTAATCATCAGGATCATCCCCCAACAAACGGAAATCAAATTCGAGTTTATTTGACTAAATTATTGCCAAAACAAAAATTACCATAAACGGCAAAAACGCTTATTCGAGGGCCTAAACGACGGAATCTGCCCAAAATTCGACGTGCGTCAGAGTTGTGATCATTGGCCCGTTTCCAATCGAATTAGACTAACAATTCGTTAAAAACGGACAAATCCGAAGTTATCATGAAATCATTATTTTCCCTTACGATCTCATTTCAACATAAATTCTAACTCCTTATGCACTTCATCAGACTTCCCAGGGTGAGAAAAATTCGCCCTCGAATTTGACTGGGAAGAAGTTGCATCATCATCAGAGTTATCACCATGAAACGGCATCAAGTGCTTGACATTAAACACGTCGAATGTACGAATATGACTTGGCAGTTTCAAACGATAAGCATTTGGATTAATCTTCTTAAGGATTTCTAATGGACCAACTTTTTTTGCAGTAAGCTTGTTGTATTCATGAGCAGGAATACGATCTTTTGTTAACACCGCCCAAACAAAGTCACCGACTTCAAATTCAACATGCCGACGTTTAAGATCTGCATCAAGCTTATACTTAGTAACAGCAGCCTGCAACTGATCATGAGCCTGTGAGTGAACCTGCTGCAATTGTTGAATGAAGTCCTCGGCCTTACCATGCATTTTAATAGTAGTAGAAACCTGGACCAAGTCAAGGGGACCACGAGGAACAAGACCATACACCACTTGAAATGGACTAAAACATGTACTCCGATTAACAGCATGATTATGAGCAAATTCTGCCTGACTCAACTTCTGATCCCAAGATTTAATATGATCACCAACCAAGAAACGGAGTAAATCACCCAAGGAACGGTTAACAACCTCT
>CAIGRB010106769.1:16388-29903 GCA_903798255.1 Fraxinus quadrangulata
AAAACTTTATTTCATTCAAAACTTGGCTGCCTCAAAGGACTTACAACGTTTAAATAGCGAAACCCTAAGAAAATTCGGAAAGAAATTACCTAAAAATAAAAAATATTATTTTTTTCCAAAAATGGAAAAAATTAAAATAATGACGGATCTTGATTCTCTTAATCATCGGGATCATCCCCCAACAAACGGAAATCAAATCCGAGTTTATTTGACTAAGATATTGCAAAAACAAAAATTACCATAAACGGCAAAAACGCTTATTCGAGGGCCTAAACGACGGAATCTACCCAAAATTCGACGTGCATCAGGGCCAAAGGCACTGAGTTGTGATCATTGGCCCGTTTCCAATCGAATTAGACTAACAATTCGTCAAAAACGGACAAACTCGAAGTTATCATGAAATCATTATTTTCCCTTGCGATCCCATTTCAACATAAATTCTAACTCCTTATGCACTTCATCAGGTTTATGTCCATTAATGAAGTGTCTGTCATTCAACCTCTTGAATTCAATATAATTTCCTAAGTTAATAAATTGTTACTTCTCCCAGACTCCCACTACTGACAAAGACATAGAAGCTAATATTAATTTATTTACCATGCTTCAGTAGTAAATAACATTGTGCAGATTTAGTGAGAGGCAAAAAACATAGCAAACTTTTTGATACTTTTTAAACCATGTCTGCACCACAGCCAAGCCCAGAAAATTTATTTTGGTTTTCAACTTTACATAATCCCTTTTTTTTTATGTTCATAGATCATGAGCAGACAAATCTTGTGTGTAGTGATGAAATACAAAGGTTGGTTGCTGAGCTAATACGCATTTCATTAATGCCTATTTTCAGATCAAGATTTTGTTCACTTACTACTTACTAGCTGTTAGAGGGCTGTGCTGCTCTTAGCAAGTTATTGGAGCCTCAAGATTGTGACATTGTGTTGCGCATATCCTCCCTCTAATTGTCAATTTTTTGCAGGTACACTTCAAACATATCCCCGGACAATTTATTTTTGTTTTCAA
Source organism: Fraxinus quadrangulata (assembly GCA_903798255.1). Lineage (NCBI taxonomy): Eukaryota > Viridiplantae > Streptophyta > Magnoliopsida > Lamiales > Oleaceae > Fraxinus > Fraxinus quadrangulata. The sequence continues at coordinate 17,406 of CAIGRB010106769.1, forward strand.
CTTTCCAAAATCATGTTTTTTTACGTTTAGAGATCATGACCACTGAGCATGCAAATGTTTACAGAAAATTTTTGTCTCGTGTTATAGGATGGGAAAGAACAATCGAACTTGGAAGTATGGAAAAGAAATTGAAAAAATAAGAGGTGATAAAAAGTCATACGTCTACATCGAGTGTATGTTTTGCAAGAAAACCATTACTGGAGGGGTGAAGCGGATGAAGGAACACTTAACATGTACTCACAAGAATGTGGCCCCATGTCCTGGAGTTCCTGCGGATGTTAAACAAGAGATTGCGGAGTATATAAATGCTGGAAACATGAAAAGACAACTATCACAACAACAATTTGAAGATATAGTCGAGCTTGGTTCTTATTATGAGAAGAATGATAAAGAAAAAGATTCTTCTAGAGGCATTAGAGGACCAATGGATAGGTTTGTGTCAAACATTGGTGGTGATGATGAGACATATCCAAAGATGAATGCGGCAAAGATGAAAGCGATGTGAAATAGCGTCTGTTTAGATGTTGGCAGATTCTTCTTTGAAAATGCAATACCTTTCAATGCGGTTGAATCTCCTTCATTTATCAGCATGTGTCGGGCTCTTGGTTCATATGGTAGAGGTTTTTAGCCCCTTACAATTTACGAACTCCGGACATGGATTCTTAAAGAGGAAGATGAATCGACAAGGAAAAAAGTTGAAGATGTAAAGGCGACATGGATTACAACTGGAGTTTCTATATTATCTGACGGGTGGTCTGACATGAGAAATAGAAGCTTGATCAATTTTCTTGTGAATAATCCACATGGAACAGTGTTTCTTAAATCTATTGATGCTTCTGATGCAATTAAAGATGCAGATTTCATATTCAAATTATTAGACGAGGTTGTTCAAGTTGTGACTGATAATGCAAGTGCATACAAAGCTACTGGGAGGAAATTGATGGAAAAACGCAAGCATTTATATTGGACTCTTTGTGCTGCACATTGCATTGACTTAATGCTTGAAAAACTTGGGGAGTTGTCACAACACAAACATGCATTGATAAAAGCTAAAAAAGATCAGTAATTTTATTTATAATCATCAATGGGTGTTGGCATTAATGAGAAAAATCGCAAAGAAGGAAATAGTTCGACCGGGTGCTACGAGATTTGCTATAGCCTACTTGACTTTGCAGAGGATCTATGAGTTGAAAAACTCACTACGAGCTATGTTCACTTCAGATGAGTGGATAAATTCTCCTTGGGCTAGGAAAGCGGAAGGGAAACAGGTTTGGGAAATCATTTTGAAGGATAAAATTTTTTAGCCAAGTGTTGCATATGTTTTGAAGACCACAAATCCCCTAGTTAGTGTTTTAAGACTTGTTGATTTTGAACAAATGCCAGCAATGTGATTTATTTATGGAGCCATGGATAATGCAGAGGAACAAATAGCGAAAAATTTAGGTGAAGATGAAGCGGCGTACAAGGAAATTTGGAATATCATAGATGAGAAGTGGGAGTTTCAATTGCTGCTTATTATTTGAATCCTCGTTGTCAATATGCTGATAATTTTTTCAGGCATTTTGAAGTTATGGCAGGTTTGTATAATTGCATGGTGAGACTGATTTCCGATCCAACTGAAAGAAAGAAAGCAGATCTCCAGTTAGACCAATTTATTGAAAAACAGAATTTCTTTGGTCTCAAACCAGCAAAATTAACTTTCAATAAGCGGTCTTTAGGTATGTATTAAATTATTAATATATATTTATATACACAATTTGAATTTTATTTACAATATATTCCTTTATTTTTTTAATTTGATTAGTCTATACTTAATAGTTGCAAAGTTGCATGTAACATTTTTTCTTAATTTTGTTCTAGTTGCTTGGTGGACTCAATTTGGCGTTGGTACTCCAGAACTAACCAAGTTTGCAACGAGAGTTTTAAATCTTACTTGCTCAACTTCTGCATGTGAGCGCAATTGGAGTACATTTAAGTTAGTGCATACTAAGAGAAGGAATCGTTTGACGACAAAGAGGTTGAATACTTTGGTTTACATCAATTATAACAAGAAGTTCAAAGATCGACATAGGCGATTGAAGTCACTTAAAGAGGGTGAAGATCCTTTGATTCTGAAGGATGTTCCGTCCGATGATGAATGGATTGTAGATCACGATATTGGAGTTCCATCAAACACATGCGATGTAAATGATGACGACCAGAGTCTAAATTTTATGATTGAAAGTTCTACGCGTACACAATGTCAACCTATTAGGAAAAGAACTTTTTCATGAAAAGGTATTCATACTTTTATAATTCACATTTTTTTTTATGAAATTATATTAACACATTGTTTTTTATTGAATTTACAGGGAATGAGAAGGTCACATTGCAATTGGTGGATGATGAAGATGATTTTGTAGAAATTGAGAGTAGCGAAGATGAAGATGATGGAAAAATTAGATATGATAATGATTCCATTAACAATGCTAGTAATAGTGATGATAATGCAAACTTTTAGGCCTTTTTTAGTTTAAGCTGCTTCTTTTTTTTTCATTGCAAATGGAGTGATTGCTAACTTTTGTAATTGGTTTTTTTTTTTTTTTGCTAAACATCTTATTTCTTTAGATGGACTATATATCTATATGTTAATAGCTATATATTTTATTTGCTATATGCTCCAACTTTGATTTTTTGTATTATTTTATAATTCTTTCATTTAGAGTTTTTATTTTTTGTGAGGCTTATGCTTCAAACTGTTTTGAGGCTTACGCTTCGCCTTATAAATAAAAATGCCACAGTACTTAGTTCCGCTTTTTTAAACCTTGGTATAAACCCTGTATTGTCTATATTCGTCCAAATAACTGAGTTCATATAGTCATTTTGAATGGTCATTTGGTATTAGAGCATTAAGAATGGCTCCATCGTTAAGACTAAAAGTTCATTTGATTGATTTAAATTTCATGAACTTTTATGAAAAATATCACATCCGAAGAATTTAATTTCTACTTTAGCTGTTGAAAAATGAAGTTCGAATTCCAAGCTGGTAGAAATAACTGTTGAGGTGGAAGACATGATTGAAATCAAGCATATGTTGAAGTATGAACATTGTATTGTCTATATTCGTCCAAATAATTAGGTTCATATAGTTATTTTGAATGACCATTTGGTATCAGAGCATTAAGAATTGCTCCATCGTTAAGATTAAGGGTCCGTTTGATTGGTTTAAATTTCATGGAAAATGTCACATTCGAGGAATTCAATTTTTTCTTTAACCGTTTAAACTTTTTTTTTTTTTTTTTTTTTGCCAATTTCATGAAAAATGCATTTCTATGAAGTACTTGGTTTTTTATTTTTCAATTTTCATGGAATCGTAAAGCCCTTCCACCTTTTTGCCAATCCAACGGACCTTAATAGTAAAATTTGGATAACAATTTGAAAAAATAGGACCACTTTCTAAATTTGGTTCTAAAACAGAAAGTAATGAATGTTCAAATTTGAGAAATCGCTTATCTCCAAGTGTTAAGAGAATTGAAATATCTAAAGCAAGTCTAAACAATGATTTAACAACAATTTGAATAATTTTCTTCTATTTGTTTAAATAGTATCTTTTGAAAATAAATTTATTTGACATGATTGATTTTTTATAGCAATTGTTTGCTCAAATGTTTTGATAACTTAATCTCGAGTCAAAACTTTCTTATTTCATTGATAGAATTTTTGTATATCTTTGGAATAATCCAGTTATGCAATTTTTGTTGTATTTTTTACAATTTGAAGTTCATGAGAATTCAATGAATCTATTGATACAAATGCAGTGTATGATCTTGATCAATTTCTTCATCATCTTGAAAAGTGGGTGAAAATTTTTCAGTTCTGTTACAAGAGCTATCAAATCTCCTAAACCAATTAGAAGTTAAAGATAGAATTTGAATAAAATGAAATTTTAATAACATGCCACCGTAGACACTGCTACAGGATAGGCTGAATCCAACTTAACCTACATTGGGACCACCCTATGCTCTTTCTCGACTTCACTGGCTGACCAACGCTATTCAACAAGTTTCAGGATAACCAGCTTCTCCTTTGACACCATATCTAAAACAGTATATATATATATATATATACACACACATACATGTTTTATGGTGCAATTTGCCTTCATTTTATTCAATGACTGAATAAGAAACACCAATATGATGCTATTAAATTCGCACGAATAAATTTTATTTCATTAAGATCTCACCCACCTTTTCAGTATATTTTACATTTTGACTATGGATTCACATTGCTAAATCACATAGAAATTCGTTTATTCAATGTAAGTATCACGTAGTATGTTGCATAATTGCATTTCGATTTCACTTATCCATTTTTCCCAATCCATTACCCGATGACATTGTTGTTCGACTTCTTTTCAATGCTACAAGTGCCCATAAATTAGGAAATATATGCCTCACTTTTGCAATATGTGGTTACATTACGCAATCATTAATCAGTTTAGAAAGTGTATTGGGACTGGGAAATGATACATATGGTGATGTTAATGCTTAAATGGGTCAATGTATGAAAACGGCAATAAGTTACTACTCCTTTACTGATCTCGTATTTGCTAAGATTTTGTCAGTCTTTTCTACTTGAGATATCCACAGATCATGATTCTCTTGTATTTAGACCCTATGAACTAGTTTGTTATTTGTTGTGAAAGGATATGGTTATTACTATATCATTTGTGGGACTGAAGCAAAATAGAAAAGAAATGTAAATTTCTGGTAATATTGTTGTATTAAATTTATCTCTACAATTTATTGTCTTCTCATCGAACTTTTGTAACTTTTTAACATTGGCACGTTTATGATCGTCCTTTACAATTTCTTCTGCTTACATTCCTTTATACCGTTGTTATTTTTGTCTTCTGCAAGAAGACATTACACGCCTTAGAAGACTTGCCCTCATACAACCTTCTTAGTAGATCGTACAATAATTGTAACATTTTTGAAAGACAAATGGCCTTTTTATGATAGATTTGCCATCTAATGGATGCTTCTACTTAAGTTAATGTTGCCGGTATTGCTCATGTTTAGGGCTTTAACTAGATTGTTGTAATCTTGTTAAGGCTCGTCGATGTTAGAGTTGTAGGCCATTGTGCTTTCTTGCAAGTGTTGATGAAAATCAAAAAGTAATTTGAGTCACCATATTGCCATTGCTCTAACTACAGACTTTATCCAAATACCAAGTGATTTGACTTTGTTCTTGCTGCAAGCTTCAAGGAGCACAATAATTTTCAGTGACCTGCTTGATCAATCAATATGTCAACAGTCAACAGCTTGAGATATTTCAGACTTCATCTTTGTAAAGGTCCTGAAGGGGTTAAGTGGTAAAAGTTCATATTCCAGATGGTTGCAGCCAGAAATTGACAACATAACATTTTCGTCTACACGATGATTATCGCAATTATCAATAGTGATTATGAAATTATTTTAGGACGGAAACATCTCTGGAACAAAAAGGTTTACAAAATTGAATTTGACATCAACACTTGAAATTTGCAGCTACAATTAACAATTTCAAATGAGCCATACGTGTAATTTTAGCGCAAGCAATTTCATGAATTCAACCATTATCTGTTGACTGTTGGTTACGATAAGAAGTGTCCCATTAAGAGGCTGCACATATTGGTTACTGATAGTCCCTCTCTCACTATACCTAGCAAATACTGCAAAAACTTGGCCTAATGGTCTGACAGTATGCTTTCTAGAACCCGTGTTTCTTGGTAAGTCCCTCGGTTGATTTGATTGATTATACTCATTGAAAAGAAAACCTGATTTTTCCTGCAGAATAGCCATGGAGAAGTTTCAAAAGGCACGCTCATTTCTTTGTCAATAGAATGGATGATAAACTGCAGTGTGACATCCTTTGTCACAGACATTGCCAATTTCATGTTACGTTAAAATTCACAAAGTTAGAGCTTTCAAGTGTTAAGATCACCAATAATCTCTATAGGAGCGTGCTTCATTCTTGAAATGGTGGAACCTGTGCATATCTCGCACATTTATTTCTCGTTTAGTCACAAGTGAAATGTATTTGGTTGCAATGTGGCAATCTCCACAAACCCAAATCTAGCTGGCGCGAAATAGAAATAGAAATAGAAATCCAGCAACGCCTCCAAAGAAATGTATCTTGAATGATATTTGCAAAAGACGATGATTCAAAGTATGTTTTGTGCCATATAACTGATATTCTCCAAATGCCTTTTTTTCTTAAATTCGTTTCTGATCTTGGAAGAATCATTAAATGAAGAACGTGATTTTGGCTAAATTCAAATTGCATCAGTTACAAATGTTTTGGGTCATATTTTTGGAAGTCAGTATATTTAAGGTTAAACCTCAACCTTGAAGATCCCTCACGGAAGTCAGTATATTTAAACATAATTAACGTTGTAATTAGTATTTTTTTAATAACATTACCATCACTCAGTAAACTGGCCATTAGTTTTTTGTATTGGGGATATATGATTTTTTCCGTAATTTTTTAGACAATTTGGAAACAAATATATAGAAAAAATTAAATATGATGAAATGCACGGATATTTAACTTAATTAAATAAGAAAATAAGGTAAGTAAGGCAGCATTGTAGGCTGGCTCACAAGGTAGGGATGGCAAAAAAGCTCTCGCCCGAACCCCAATTTGGGGAGTCGGCCCGAGCCCAGGCCGGCTCGTATTTAATTAAAATAATAATAATAATAATAATAATAATAATATTAAAGCTACGCAGTAGGCAGCTAAAATGCAACTATTTTAGTTGCATGCTGGGTAGCTTTAAATTTTATTTATTTATTTATTTGTTTAAATCCTTTAAGTAAACAAAAGAAAACTCGAGCCGGCTCGTCCAGCTATGGCTAGGGCCGAACCTCTTTTTTTTTTGTCAGGCTTTGTTCGGCTCGATTCAGATCCAAAAAAGCTCGAGCCGAGCACAAGATTTTTTTTTTTAGCTCGACTCGACTCGTAGACATAACTATCACAAAGCACCCTAACTTGTGGAATTCGATTCTATCAAAATTTGAGTTTGACTCGACCCATGGGCTCATGGTGTAACGAGGTGAATTGCCCATGGGATGAGCTCTCACAAAGACCTGGCTCATTGCCATCCATACCTACTTTTTCTCATGTTATTTCATCTTTTTTCTATTTCGTCCTTAAATCATTGTGATTGTTTAATGAAATTCAGTTTTTACCTTAAAAATGTTACTCATAAGTTTAACCTACTAAAATAAGGCTAAATTGAAAAAAGAAGACAAATAAGGCTTAAAATAGTCCAAAAGAAGACACTTCAAATTAAAAAAATAAAAATAAATATATATCTGGACACTCTTTTTCATAATTTTCCAAAGCATAATTGGTATATTACTCAAGTTAAAATGTATTCTAATTACTAATAAGGAAATTTTGCCTTTTTAATTGTTCATTTGTGGGGAGTAATAAACTACCCACAACATCAAAATATTATACACATGGACTTAATTTTCTATATAAAAGTTTATATTTACTTTGTGTATATACTAGTCTTGATTATAAGTAATAAAACTTCTCTTTCTATTTTTCATTTTACACATTTCTCGACTCATTAAGTTCTCAAGGCTTTGCTCGCATACTCATGTCTCTCTACTTGTTTTAGTGGTTAAACAAGTGAATCCTTATTACTAGCTAGGAGTCCATATATGCTGTCTTGAACTTATTGTCCTTTTAGATGTTTCAGTAATACATTTTTGACACTTTGACACATAATAAAAATGAATGTATTGTTCGTATGAAACTTGCAAATGCATGAGATCGTTATACAAGTAATAAGATTTGTGAGTTAAGAATATCATTTTCACGAAGAGTAAGGCCCACTTTGTAATTCAAGAGATAATTGAGTTTTGTTATTAATACTAATTTTTACTCTAAGAAAGCAAGTAAATATGATGGTTTATCTATGTGACTGCTTGTATTAAATTCATGTATCCTCCTATTTTCATCTATTTCAATTTTCAATAATTAATCTATTTAATTTATGCATATTTTACAACCGATAAAACTAATATGTTAAATGATTTTTCCTAAGATACACCAACATATGACTAACATGAGACGATCATATTTCTAGTCTGACTTCATTTGAAAGTCATGCATTTAGTTTAGATTATCAATAAAATTGTATATATGAAAGAGATTAGTCCTAATTCTAACTACACATATTGATTTTACTACGTTTTAGACTAATTATGAGTATTTTTACACTACAATAAGTAAAATTCAATTGATGGGGCCAAACAACTAAATATTGCAATGAGTGTGTAAAATCAATTAAAAAAACACAAAAACTTCCTAAATTAACGTCTTGAATCGATATTAATGAAAATAGGATTCAAACACTCATCCAATACAATTGAAAAACTAGCATAACATGTTTAGAATTAAATTACAAAAGAACAATTGGAAAATCATTACCCGGAATGAAGAAATAATAAAGAATTAGGATTTTTCCTTTTTCTTGATATGAATCTTGAATCCGGATGAAGAATCTTCAATATCTTATACAATTCGTCTTGATTCTACGTTATTAGCATTGTTCTTTGCCTCCAAAATTAATTAGAATCTATGAATTTTTTTTTAGGTCTAAGGAGGTTTCTTTATATTTTGGATGGCTTATGGTATATATAGAGTGTTAAAAGATTGCATACCAAATATTTTCAAAACAAAATAAAGAAGCACAATTTTTTTTGGGAATTGCACTATGCATATGCATCGTTCATTTGGTGCTTACACACAATAGATTCCAAATAGCCTCAATCAACCCAAGTAAGATTTGAGTGTACACATGACCTGCAAGCTTATGTGTACATATGGTATTACCATTTTTTGACCAAATTGTATATTGGTCCTTGAACTTTTCCAAGTGTGTATCTTGATCATTTTCAACAATTTTTTCATTCCACTGGCTTCTCTTTACTTTCAGTTGACCCTTGGCATTCTTGAATTGACGTCTTGCAACCCGACACAACTATTGAAATGTTGCACTTTAGTCCCTATAGTTTGGATTTCATCATTTTTTTTTTCAATTTTTTGTTCTTTCTTCCAATTCTTCACGCAATCATCAAGTTTTACCTATTAAACACAATATAAGTCCTAATTGGTCCCAACAAAAAATATTATCATTTAGGACCCCGAATAAGTGTAGAAGTTAACACTTCTCATGTATCAAAATTTATTCAAAATCAATTCGGAAATGAAATAAGACATAGCTATCCACATTTTTAAACTTGTAAAATGATTGAAGTCAACTAAAAAGACTCAAATTTGACTCGTCTCAAATCCTAGTCCATAAAATAAACGAGTCTCGCGTGACCATTATTTTTATGCAGATTGATGTCAAATCCTAACCTAATTCTAGACTAGAGCTGGCTCAATAATTTACTCCCCATCATCATCCATGCTTCGTCAATATTGAGTACTCAACCAGGCCCCTCTCCTACATAATATTGATTTCTCCGTATTTACACAATAAGGGTTCAAAGATACTTTACAACGATTTTCTCTTTCTTTAAGATAAGCTTGAAAAATACATTAAATTATGTTCATGCATGGGAATTGGGATGAAAATGTGGTCCAAGGAATATGGGCTGGAGACGTATGTAAGATGCATTGCTTTGAGTTAAAGAGTGATGTTGATTTTAGAAACATCCATTGTCCAAACAAGTGACAGTTGGAAAATTTTTGGGCCCAACCAACTAGGACATTTCGTGCTCGTTAATGACCCTTCACAGTTCGTGCAAAATATTAATTGTTGTCAATTTCATTGTTTTATTGCTTTTGGTTTTGTCGTGTTCATATTATGGCAAGTCTAGTTAGTTGGAAGTTAAGAGACCCTTTCTCATCTTGCATGACTTCGTCGACTAGGGGTTCAATCAAGAAGTTGTGTGGATTCCGGTTACGATTTAAAGGGATATACCTTCATGTTTGATGTGGGAAAGATGTCTTAAGACCGGATGTGTAATTATGTTGGAATGAAATTACCAAATAAGTTAAATTTGAGTTGGTTGATTTAGATTTTCGATTATTGATGGTAACGTCATCATATGCTTTCTAGAAAAATGAATTTACAAAAGCTAGATTTTCATAACGAGCCACTTCAAGTTAGCGACAACACTTCTTATATGAAAACAACAAAGGTCAAATGTATGAAAATACATGTAGATCTAATCAAGTTGCGCCTTTGTTATGACCAATAAGTTGTTAATTTGATTGAGACGACAAATTATTTACTATTTAATCTCCAGCTGGTAGAACGTAACTAGGTAATGTTTGGGACGTCGTCACGATTCTCCATTATTAAATACTGCAATTTTGTAGACAGGACGACAATTATTCCGCAGATTAAACTTTAAAAATTGCTTACCTTTTAGACCTAAGTTGTTGGGACTTGACACAACAATTAATTTATTAATATTTCATGCTTATATAATTGGTTGATGTAGGCTATATAGTCTAGTTGTATAATAAAGGGTGGATAGATAGAGAAAAATAATAGAGATATCATAAAAATATATATAGTAGTTGAGGAGCATCAATTGGTGAACCATATATGTATTTTTATATTTGTTGGGTCAGAGTGTACACGCGTGCTCGTTCATACGAGAAATGTATCAAAATAACATTATGGGCATCAAGTCAATTTTCTTATCGCAAAACATTTTTAGATTGTCTTTAAGTTTCATGGAGGGCATAGAGAAAATTAGAAACTATTCTTCATTTACCATTATCAATTAAGAGAAATGTATTTCACATGAAAGTTTAACGAGTCAAGTTAAATATTGACGACTATAATCTTAAGATAAATAATGCTTTTCGACGCATATAACAATGTTAAATAGCCATCGATGCCCAAACATAGTTGTAATATAAGATATTCAATTTAGTATCTTTTAATACATCCAATTTTAGGGGGGAACAACATGGGATTTTATGTTTAAAAAAAAAAAACAAAAAAGTGCACGCAATTAATCATGAGACAACTATATGTCAAATGACACAGAGGTACTTTCTTTAATTGTTCACGAAATTTTACGACCAAGTCCGTGATAACTTTCTGAAAATACATATAAAAAACCGTGACCATCAATTTCACATCTTTAACTTTATCCATGTTAATTTGCTTTTTCTGCCTTCACCCTTGTGATTTTTATTTTTATTTTATTTTATTTTTCATGTTTGCAGGTGAATTTTAATTATGGACCACATTCATGCAAAATATCTCCTCGAAGGAGCACTACATAATAGAGATTGATATGTCGTATCATTGATACTTTAGAGATAAATTCGCTACATAACTAGAAGTGTACATCCGCTCATAATTAGGGTAGGCCATCTCCAAAATCATTTTTCAATTTTTTTTCCCCAAAAATTAATAAGAAAAAGTTTTAAGTCCTATTTGGTATGGATTAAAATATCAATTTTAATTTAAGTCAAAGTTTATAATTAATTTTAACCATATATTTTTTGGGACCTATGACTTTTTAACTACACATTTTTTTAAATTCTATCAAAATCTACTAAATTTCCAAGAAAACATGGGCCAGATATGCTATTGTACGTAGTGCCTCAAAGTGAAGGGTTATTGGATGGAAAAATTGACTCGGCCCATCAAATATCCATGGTAGAATGGGTACTGGCTTGACTTGCTTTATGTCTCTACCTACGACTTTGATTGTAACACCCTAAATTTTTTTACTATTTTCATAAGGACCTGAATTTAATGTTAGTCTTTTGACAAGTGCAATAGCCCATGTGTCACGGACCGCAACTTCACTAAATCCCCGTGACCCTATAGCAGCCACAGTTTGTCACAACTTCCACCGCACATTGTAAATATTAGTCTATTTTGAGTTGTAATTTTCATTCCATGCAATAGTTTATTTCAATTATAAAATAGCTAGAAAATAGGAAAATTTTAGTATGATTCGTCGGCAAAAAGACTTCTACTCCTAGCAATTGGATTTTTGTTGCTAAGTCTATTATAGGGGGTATTAGTCTTTCAACAATCTTTCAAGCTTTCTAGCGTTCACCCCCTGCACTAGCCATTTGTAATTTCATGCTTTCATCAATTGTAATTTCTTGCTTTCAGTAATCAATGAACGAGTTTCTTTCAATTGTGTTTCAAGCTTTCTATTATCTGTGATCAAAATCTCTTTCGTCCCGAAAAGATCGAGAAAAGGCGGAAGGTAATCTAGCGGAGCAGACTACTGCCGTACGGTGTCCCTTTCTATGCTAAGAAGAAAGACATCCCGTGAAAGTTAGTATCAGAGATACGGCTCAAGACCCTCGATAAGAAAGTTATGAATCCTATTGGATCGAACACCACGAAGGTGGTGGATCCTCCAAAGATGACTACAAAACAGCACATGCATGCGCTTGAGATGGTGAATACTAGGTTGTGGTGTGCCATGGATGGCCTCGAGGAAAAGGTCGAGGTGGCTGAGA
>CAIGRB010106769.1:35377-48031 GCA_903798255.1 Fraxinus quadrangulata
AATAATAATAATAATAATAATAATAATAATAATAATAATAGTAGTAGTAGTAGTAGTAGTAGTAGTAGATGATTTTGGTGTGTTACATTGATGTTGTTAAATTGAATATGATTCAAAAATAAATTAGTTACAATTACATCAACTACGTATTTGAATATAGTATTTTGCTATTTGTACATCAAAATTGTATATAAATGGTTACATAAGATAATGTGGAAAAAAAATTGGATAAAAAAATTGACTGTGCATTGAACTAGCAAATGATAAAATGTCATGTGTCATTATGTAATCCTTGATTTACAAATAACAAGTTATTTAAATCTAATTCAAAACTGATTGTGTTACAATTTTAGGGAGGTAAATAACATCTCGGAAACGATAACGTTCATCTTTTTAACTATATGTAATTAATAGAAACGGGAAAAGTCCCTTTCATTATTTTGCCTAAGGAGTCCAAATTGTTTAAACTTCCTCTTGTCACAAGTCACCTAAGCTTTTCATGAACGTCTCACTTGCACCCAAGCAATATTGTTGCAAACTTGCACATCATAAGGCCCCGTTTGACCTTCATTAAATTATAATTCATTTTTCTATCTCTAATCAACCATACTTTTTTAATAAAATAATATTATACGTAAATACAAATTTTTTTTTAATTACACATTCTTCAAGAAATTATTATCCCTCTCATTATGATGTAAAATAATGAGTACCAAATGGTAAGTGTCAAGAGTTGAAATTACTAGGCACTTTCACGATTAAAAAATTTCCGAACCACATTTCTCGTTTACCCCATTCCAATTCCATGTTTAAAGGTCACGGGATAAAAATTGAGAATTATTCTTGGTGTACATATGGGACACCATAATGGTGTTCATAATAGACACATGGTGTCCCCTTATTGGAGGGGGTGCCGGTGGGCCCTCTCCCCCTCCAATAGAGGGACACCATGTGTCCATTATGGACACTATTATGGTGCCTCTTAAATACACTAAGCACAACCCAAAAATTGATTCATAATACGAGTTATGTTTTGATTTATTCATTATGTATTTGAATTGTAGTTGATAACATGAAACGTGCTGACATTTATATAGAATAACTTCAGAATAATATTACTTTTACATAATAGAGTTACATAATGATTTATATATAAATGGAATGCGAATAAGAGAGTGATTTTTTTTTATTATTTAGTTAAAAAAAATTTGATCCAATCATATCTCGATATATTTTGTGTATGTAAACTATTATATAAATTATTACGTACATGTAGCAAAAAATGGATAACTCCATTGCTTGATTATGTGCTCCAAGCATTTGATTGTTTGACACGTGTGAAAAAAGGATAATGATTGTAATTAATTGTACAATGTCCCACTAATGAGGTTTTGACACAACACTGGTAAGTGGTTCCTACTCTTTGACACCAAAAAGAATAATAATAATAAATAAATAAATAAATTTACGTTGAAATTAGTGACATGAAAAATAAATCATAAAATTTTATTATCATATTTCTCATACATATTTCGTGTTGAAACACTGTTGAATGTTTTCATATAAGCAATGCAGCTAACCGAAAAAACAAAAACAATCTATAAGTCGATAAATTTTGATTGACGAATTTTCAATCAAAATTTTCAATTTTGATTGTAATTAAGAGTTTGTTTGTCGTAGATTTTTAGAGAATTTTTTTTATGAAAAGTAATTTTTTTTAAAAAAAATATGTGGTTAAAGAGTAAGAAAAATTATGAATTCGTCTACAATATTTTATTGAGAGAATATTTGATTAAAAATAAATTAAAAAAAAAAAACAATCTCTAACTAATAGGGGCTAAATAATTATATTCACACACGTATGAATCAAGAAAGTTGACCTAATAATCAAATAATTAGAAAAGCTGATTATAACAGAAGACAGGTGTCACCTTACAAGTGAAATCTCAAGGGTCGGCATCAATTATTAACTTCGAAAACTTCTAAATCATGGAAAAATATGTTTACAGAACAAGCTTCTTTAGGAAGCTGAATGACCCTTTTGATGTAACTAGCTGGAAAGCCAAAACCAATCTTTAATAGTTTATTTTAGCACATGTTTCGGTGTTATTAAAATTCTCATTTTTATACTCCTATTCATTTTTCACTATACATTTTTCACTAAAATAATTTTTTTATCATATTATTAATTTTTTCTTTTTTTTCAACCACATATTCTCTATTAATCTGCTATTCCAAAATATATTTTTTCAAAATAACGTAGCTTAAATACACCCTTAAATATGAATAAGAAAAATAGAAGATTAAAATGGTAACCCGTTAATATAACTTTTCGAATTTGTATTGTAAACTCTTTTATACACAACTCTTTTCAACGTATTTCTTTAGATAAAAAATTTCGTTTTGTTCTCTTTATATATAAATCAAGCCTGAAATCATCCTTGGCTCAGTAAACTATCTTGACATTTGTAGCAATAAAATAGAAAATATGAGAAAATTTATAAACTTGATTTGGAGCACAATATATAAATTCTAGTTAGGTATAAAGCACGATAATGTTTTTATTTGCAATTCTTTATACCTTGTTCTTTAGTGATGTAACACGCCATTAAATACACTGTTTCGCTTTTTTTTAGCGGGACTTCAAGTATGGCACATAGTAAATGAACTTAAATATGCACTCCACATCATTTTGTCCATTTAACAAATTTGACTGAACTCCCATCAAGAGGTTGAACCCTATGGAAAAGTCAAACCCATATACAGGACAGGATAAAGCGAGGCAGGTAGAGGCGCTGCAGAAGATCTTCAATATGAGATCGTCCATTTATGGTTGATGTGACAACACACTTCAACAGTCACTCTACCAAATTAACATGTCAAGTCTAATCCATATGTGTCGGCCTAGGGCTGCAAAAGGTCATAACATGAAATGTGCCTGAGGCTAGACTGACTGATTGATACCTATGACTAGGTGCCTCAACCTCTCGCATAAAGTCATGTGTCTTTTCATCCAACATTTCTTACTCATAGTTCTACTATAAAAAGCTCACAAATTGTGTCATTCACAGATAATGCAAGTTTATATTCTCAATATATAACTTTGGCTCTTTATCCATACATAGGATTTGAACCCCTTTTATTTAAGGTGCTCACGTCTTAAGAATATTCCACATCTAAATATAATTCTTACAAAGGCTGACTTGACCTTTGGTGTGTGTGCGGTTGTCTCCATCACCACCGAATATTGGCCACGTGCTCTACAATTTATCCTAGTGTGCATGAGGAGCTACGTGGACGTAAGGAGGACTTGGGATTTGTCGGCCACGTCGTCCCTACCAAAAAAGGATCAACACCATGGAAGAAGCCCTTGAACGGAAAAGTCACCCCTACAAAGAAGTAAAAAAGCCTTGGAATGAGAGGTGTGATGCACCCAAATGGGGCCAAACTTAAAACTTACTAGGCATATCCCTTCCATGGATGGATTAAGCACCATGGAAGAAGCATTTGCATAAAAGAGCCACCCAGCTGAAAAGAAGTAAAAAAAACCTCGGAATGAGAATTATGATGCACCAAAATGGGGTCCAGGCATACCCTGGAAGACCAAATACCATGGAGGAAGCATTTGCATAGAAGAGTCATCCCCCGTAAAGAAGTAAAAAAGTCTTAGAAGGAGAGGTGTAATGCACCCATATTGGGCTCACTTTGAGACCTACGAGACGAACCCCTTCCATGGATGGATCAAACACCGTAAAGAAAGTCTTTGCATAAAAAGCCACCCCTACAAAGAAGTAAGTTAGTCTCAGAATGAAATGTGTGATGCACCCATATGGGGCCCACCTTGAAACCTACAAGGTGAACCTTTTCCATGAATTGATCAAACACCAAGAATGAAATCTTTGCATGGAAGAGCTACCCCTTGCAAAGAAATAAAAAAGCCTCGAAATGAGATATGTGATGCACCCATATGGGGCCCAAATCTTAAAACTTACGAGGCATAACCTTTCCGTAGATTGATCGAACACCATGAAAGAAGCCTATGTATGGAAGAGTCACATCTGCAAAGAAGTAAATTAGTCTCGAAACAGGAGGTGTAATGCACCTATATTGGGACCCATTTTGAAACCTACGAGGCATATCCTTTATATGGATAGATCAAATAGCATGGACGAAGCCTTTGCATGGAACAGTCATCCCCTGCAAAGAAGTAACTTAGCTTCGGAATGAGAGGTGCAATACACCCAAATCAACCTACCTTGAAACTTAGGAGACATACCCTCTTTCATGGATAGATAAAGCACCATGGAAAAAGCCCTTACATGAAGGAGTCTTCCCCATGCACGGAAGTAAAAAAAAAGACTCAAAAAAAGATGTAGAAAGACCGTCAAAGGTTGTTTCTTTACCAATGGGCTCTTCCTCATGCATGGGCCTCGCCGAAGTTCAATTCAGCATCATCAAATGCTGTCTCTTATCAATGGGCTCTCCCTCATGCAACGACCTCGTCCAAGTTCAATTCGGCCTCATCAAAGGCTACCTCATCATCAATAGGCTCTCCCTCATACAAAGCCTCATCCAAATTCAATTCAGTCTCCTCAAATGCTACTTCTTTACCAATAGACTTTCCTTTATGCATGGGCCTCACCCAAATTCAATTCAACATCATCAAAGCCCGTCTCTTATCAATAGGCTCTCCCTTATGCAAATGCTTCGTCCAAGTTCAATTCAGTCTCCTCAAATGCTACTTCTTTACCAATAGTTTTTCCCTTATGCATGGGCCTCGCCCAAGTTCAATTTAGCATCATCAAAGGCTGTCTCTTAATCAATGGGCTCTCTCTAATGCAATAGCCTCATCCAAGTTCAATTCAACATCATCAAAAGGTTGCCTCTTCATCAAAGGGCTTTCCCTCATGCGAAGGCCTCGTCCAAGCTCAATTCAGCTTCATCAAAGGATGCCTCTTCACCAATTGGCTCTCCCTCATGCATAGGCCTCTCCTAAGTTCAATTCAGTCTCATCAAAAGCTACCTCTTCATCAATGGGCTCTCCCTCATGCAAGAGCCTCGTCTAAGTTGAATTGAGCCTTATAAAAGGCTGCCTCTTCACCAATGAGCTTTCCTTCATGCAAGGACCTCACCCAAGTTCAATCTAGCCTCATCAAAGGCTACCTCTTCACCAATGGATTCACCCTCATACAAAGGACTCACCCAAGTTCAGTTAAGCCTCATCAAAAGTTACCTCTTCATTTAAGGGTTCTCCTTCATGCAAAGGCCTTGTCAAAGTTCAATTCAGCCTCAGGCCGCCTCTTTACCAATTGGCTCGACCGCTCGTCATCATATAAAGGTCTCACCTAGTTTCAATTCAACCTCATAAAAAGGACGCCTCTTCAACAATTGGCTTATCCTCAATACAAGGGCCTCGTCAAAGTTCAATTCGGCCTCATCAAAGACTGCCTCTTCACCAACGAGTTCTTCCTCACACAAGGGCTTGCCCAAGTTCAATTCAGCCTCATCGAAGGCTGCTCAAACCTATATGAAAGATCGAGCCCTCATGGATGAGGCGAGGTAGGTAGAGGCGTTGTAGAGATTCTTCCGTATGAGATCTTTCATTTATGATTGATGTGATAACACGTTGCAATAGTCAGCCTAGAATGAGCAATTGATGCCATAACAAGATGCCTCAGCCGTTATTATGAGAACATGAAGCATGAACAAGACAACACACTTCAGCTCAAAAGTCCACACATTATATGAATATTCATATATTAACTTGGAAGACTATTGTTACGCCTCTTTCAGCAAGGCTCTAGTATGGCCACGAGGTAACCACACAGCAAGTGAACCCATGCCGATACTCCACATAATTCTGCCTATTTGGCAATTCTCGCTAAACTGCCATGAAGATCCCCTATGTAGAAGTCGAACCAATATGAAGGATCGAGCCCCCATGGATGAGGCGGACATGTAGAAGCGCCATAGATGATATTCCATATAAGAACTTTAATTTCTGGTTGATGTGACAACACACTGTAACAACCACTCTACCAAATCAATATGTCAAATCTAACCTCTATGTTCAGGCATAACATTAAATGCGCCCGAGTCTAGGATTGATCGATTGATGCCATGACACAACGTGCCTCAGACGTTAAGATGAGGCTACATGTCTCTCCATCCAACGATTTTTACTCATTCCTTATATTATAGAAGTTCAAACATTGTGTAAATCAAAAGTAGTGCAAGTTTATGCTCTCAACATATAACTTTCTCTTTATTCCATACATAATCCCCGAATTCTAACCCCTTTTATTTA
This sequence comes from Fraxinus quadrangulata, assembly GCA_903798255.1. NCBI lineage: Eukaryota > Viridiplantae > Streptophyta > Magnoliopsida > Lamiales > Oleaceae > Fraxinus > Fraxinus quadrangulata. Next base: position 41,685 of record CAIGRB010106769.1, read on the forward strand.
AGTAACTCACGTCTAGCTATCGAAGTGTGTATGACCATCTCCACCACCACTTAAGATTGACCACGTGCTCTAACGGTTTGTCTTGGTGTGCAGAAGGAGCATGCGGACATGAGGAGAATTCAGGATTTGTTGGCCACGTCGTCCCTAAAAAAGAGGTCAACACACACTATTTACATTTTTTCTTATGAAGATAGAGAAATTCGATATATGCTCGAATTGAAGAAAATGACCAATCACCGCATCAATAAAAAGGGAAATTTGATGAAGACAAATTCTTTGTCCGGGCTGGGTGAGCTTGGTTGGATAAGTTCTTTGTTCTTTTATGTCTTAATATATATTTAATTATTTAAGTGTGAGTATTTGTTCTTTCGAAAAAGATATGGGATTCCATAACTGTATTTTTTTCTTATTGTTTTATTTTTATTATTTAAAGTGAAGGGTAAATTAATCATTTAATGGTCAAAGTGAAGAAAATTGCGGGTTTTGCTACATAATTGAAATGTTGGAATGGATTGTTTTGAGAAAAGATTGATGATAGATTTGTCATATTTCGTAAAGGTTGAGGACGAAAGTGCAAATTTCTCTAATAAAAGATATGTGAACTTAATAATGCAACAAAAGATTTGAATTAAAATAGGGAGCTAAGTGATAGAAGCGTGCAAAATGGCCAAATTCTTGTTAATGTATCGTGTGAAATACTTCTTTTAGGACATAGATTTTGTGGAATTTGTGCCAAATTGAGTGCATCAACTTATTCTATAATCAAAACTATAGTATGATTAAAACATATGGGCACCCACCCCCACCTCTGTTGGTCCCACACGTTTCGATTACCACCTAATCGAAAGGCAATATGAACAGTCGTGGAAGAATCTATTGTATTTTGGACATCTGTGTATTCCTAAGAATACGTTAATTTCAACTTTGATGCTTTGTTACAATTAATCCACTTTTAATTTCCTAAATAAGCAAGAAAAAGTCTTTTATTTGATTGCCAACCTCCCATTAATTTTCTTGTTTAAATAATTTACAATTTATAAACATGGCTTAATTTATTGAATCAATGACAACGACCTCTTATATATTATAAAATCGTAAAGAGCATTATAATTTGATTAAAGTAGATTCATTAGAAAGAAAGAGTGCTCGAAACTCAAAAAAGTATTTTAAGTAGCTGTTTTTTATACTAAGAAATTGTTTTGAATATATTTGCATAATTTTTTTGAAGTGCTTTGTCTAGTTAGATAACTTTTAGAGTAATTGACCTGATATTACTTATTCAGAAAATCTCTTTTACAAAATTTAAACGCAAAAATAAAAACAAAAACTCTATTAGACGAACACTAAGAATGAAAGGGAAATAACAAGTGCTAGAAAATCACTGGAATACGGGATACGGCACATAACCACACTTTTCCTTTAATTTTTAAAAGGCATTAAGGCTAAATCACCTAATAAAAGCCTAGTTGTTCATAGTTACCACTATAAATTACAAATTATCACACTACTAATATATTATGACCAATAATAAGACCACATCAAATTATATGATGAAAAAGAGAGAATAAAGGAGTCGTCTTCTTAACAATTTAAATTTATATATATTACATGATTTATTTATCAGAATATGGTGTGTTTGATTAATATTATTGAGGAAAAAATGTATTTAAAATAGCGATATGATGATAAATATGTGGTTAAAAAGTAAGAAAAAGTTATTGATGTGATGAAAAATATTATTTTATTAAAGAATGTGTGGTTGAAAATAAATTTTAAAAAAATAAATTTTGAAATAATGTGTATCAAACAAGACTAAATAAAATCTTGAGTTCCGTGATATTTGATTACAAATAACATGCATGTCTAGAGACTAGAGATAGATAATCACTTACCAATCTAATTAGGGGAAAAAAAAACCTTAAAACAAAAACGAAAAAGAATTTTGAAAGAAAACACGTTTTTGTCTGTGAAATATAAGCTACTAAAGGCTGTCATCCACTCATTCATATCTTCCAATTATAATCCAACCCTAAATCCCACGAAAAGTAGAAAATTCAAAAATAGTATAGAGAGAGGATTCGAGTTGGTTTGACTGCAGTACAGTGTGTAGCTAACTCGTATCATTAGATGTAAGATAGAAACCGCGTTCTACCTTTTCCTTTTTTCGGCCTTGTGTAGTTCCATTCAAATCCCATATAAATACCAACCAAACTCTCACCACTCTCCTCCACATCCCACCCTCCTCTCTCTTCCAAAATATCTGTGTAAAAATTCTTTGGTTATGGCTATGGCTATGGCTATGGAGTACTTCTGCAAGTTTTTCCTTTTTGTTTTGCTCATTTTGTGTAACTTTATGCGAATAACAGTCCAAGAAAACACAGTTTCTTTCTCTTTTCCTTCAACCTCAGCCCCTCTGTCGAAAAATTCTTCTTATAAAGCAATTTTAAGGGCTTCTCTTTTTTCATCTCATCCACGTAAAGCACTGGTGCAGAAGGCAGTTCCAGGGCCATCATCATACAACTACAAATCATCATTCAAGTATTCAATGGCTCTGATTGTTTCACTCCCGATTGGGACCCCACCTCAGACTCAACAAATGGTTTTGGATACTGGCAGTCAACTTTCATGGATTCAATGCCACAGGAAGTCACCTAAAAGGCCACCTCCACCTCCCACGACGTCGTTTGATCCTTCTCTTTCATCTTCTTTCTCTGTTCTACCTTGTAACCACCCCATCTGCAAGCCGCGAATTCCCGATTTTACCATCCCAACTTCGTGTGACCAGAACAGGTTGTGCCACTATTCTTACTTCTATGCGGACGGGACACTGGCTGAGGGCAATCTCGTCAGAGAAAAATTTACATTTTCTAGTTCGCAAAGTACACCCCCGCTGATTCTTGGATGTGCAACGGAATCCGCCGAGGCGGAGGGTATTTTGGGGATGAATCTTGGACGGTTGTCGTTTATCTCCCAAGCTAAGATATCAAAATTTTCTTATTGTGTGCCACAAAGACAGGGCCGTGTCCAAACAATGCCCACGGGAACATTTTATCTTGGCCAAAATCCCAATTCACATACATTTCAATATGTCAGTCTTTTGACTTTCCCTCAAAGTCAACGCAAGCCCAATCTTGATCCCCTGGCCTTCACCGTTGCTCTTCTGGGGATAAAAGTTGGTGGGAAAAAACTGAACATCTCCGAATCGGTTTTCCGGCCAGATGCAGGCGGTTCCGGTCAGACAATGATCGATTCTGGCACCCAATACACATTTCTAGTGGACGCGGCTTACTCTAAGGTAAGGGAAGAAGTAGTGAGATTAGTAGGTCCAAAATTGAAGAAAGGGTACGTGTATGGAGGTGCATTGGACATGTGCTTTGATGGCAACCCAATCGAGATCGGACGGTCAATAGGCGACTTGACTTTCCAATTCGAAAAGGGTGTAGAAATATTAATCAACAAGGAGAGAATATTAGATCATGTAGAAGGTGGGATCCATTGTGTAGGTCTTGGACGATCCGAATCCCTTGGAGTTGCAAGTAACATCGTAGGTAATTTTCATCAACAAAATCTATGGGTGGAATTTGATATGACCAATCGTCAAGTTGGGTTTGGCAAAGCTGATTGTAGCAAAACCGTGTGATGATCATCACTGTTCTTTATCTGGTAGGTACATAGTGTTAACGAGGTACATATAGTGGTCGATAATTTTGTAGTAGTACTTTGTATACGTTGTTCTGTTAAATGAAAAAACGTGTATCTATTAGTACATGACTCATGTATTTATATACATGCATGCATGTGTACATATAGACATAAGACATGTGTATAGAGATCACATGTACACATTTCTTATGTCCATATTTACATGACATGGCATCATGTTATGTCTATATGCCATGTCATGTCAAATTTTGCCACGGATGGATGTCTTGCACATGAGATTTTCAAGATATTAAAATGTTTCTGTGTCTTTATTCAGAGCATCTTTGTTTTCACATATATTTGAAAATATTATTCCCCTTTTCATTAAAAAAAATTCAAAAGAGAGCTAAAAAATAACTAATATTTTGATAAAGAAGGTAAGACTTACTTTTACTGAAAGCAATTTTCTTAGTTCTATCTTTGAGAAGATAAATATTTATTTTAAAAACTTACCATTTACTTAAAAGTAAATTTACTTGTATGTATTTTCGTTAAGGTTGGCCAAACATGTGTAATTTATTAAATAATGATGTTCAATACTCAAGATTGAACCCGACTGACAAAAAAATTTGATATAATTCAATCGAAGTATTAAATGAGTGGTGTTATTTAGCACTCGTTTATATGGCTATCGACGTATTACAATCAATTAAAATGTGTGATTTATTTTAATTAATTGTAAGTTATTGTTATATAGACTAATGTTTAAAATCAATTGTGCTTACCTATTACATTATTTGATTAATAATCCAGCTAAACAAGTGTGACAACTTAATCATATCTACCTAGTTGCATAGAAAGTCAAAATACAAATATGAGGCAAAATTGAAATCCTAGTACGATATGTGTCCTCGTCCATAAAAACATTAACGTGGTCGGCAAATAAAACAAAATTTCAAATATTAATCATAGTATAGTGAAGTCTCCACTTGACTATGTGCTTGTTCACGATCATTTTAGTATTAAAAAATTGCGGTTGTAGTCGAACAACTAGTTTTAACCATATTTCATAGATTCACAACTTTTCAATCATATATTTCAAGTCGTTTGACATGACTTTTACTTTTACTTCATATAGAAGAGATATTGGAAGAAAATGATTTAATTTTTGTTTAGAAATTAATTTTTAAAAACTATTTTTAATTAGAAGAAAAACTTTTATAAAATTAGCCAAATATGTTCAAAAGTAATTTTTTGGCATCAAAATTTCATTTTAACTTTTTAAAAGCAATATCAAACGAACTCTTCATTAATTTTTATTAAAATATGTTAAAACTTTGTCAAAAAAAAACCCCATTTATAGCCTTAATCCCATAGCTGTAGCAATTGGATTTCTAAGGGTTTTTAATTAGGTTTTTTTCCCGGGAAATTAATATATGTATTTTAGGCAATCTAATAAATCTTATGTTGGGATGATGTCCCAATCTGTGCACCTGTTTTTCTTCTAATTATGGAGTCAATAATGCTGCTTGCACAGTGTTAATTGAAAGGGGCTTTTGTCAGATGTTGCGTTGGCAGCACATATATGGTTTTTTTTTTCTAACTGTCTAATAAAATAACGGCAAGTGTATCCCTCGTAGAAAAACCTATTAGTGACCTTGTTCATGTAGCGGATTGTTATAGAGTTTTACTTGTCAATGCTATCTTATTTAATGTGACTTCTGTTTCTTATATTGTCAAAACATCTTTTTCTTTGGTTAAAGACAAGATTTCCTTCATCTCCTTTTCAACTTATTTTAACTATTTTTTAAATCCAATAATTTACTAAATTATAAGAATCTAGTCAATGAGTAATATCCATCAATATGCCAATGAAAAGGGGAAAAAAGTAACTAAAATAAAATTAAGCATTTTTCTCTAAAACTTCTAGACCAGGGGATTAATATTATTAATATCCTGTTTGATAACTTTTCGAGTTTATAAACTAGCAAAACTTCATTTTTAACAATACATCTCATTGAATTCGCAACTTTTTTTTCCACAAATTTTATGGAATTCACTATTTTTTAATCTCAAAAAACATTGTCAAATTGAGACTAAATAAGTACTAGACATTATGAATCAAATCTCTGTCACCTATTTATTAAATCTACACACCTATAATGTTTTTTTTTTTGTTTAATTTTTAAGGATTTTGCTATTTTTATACTCTTTACTTTATAGTTTATACCAGTTTGACATTACTTTTATTTTCAGAAAAATGTGGACGAAAAAATTATTATTTTTTAATTGGCAAATGAAAATTTACCGCATGGCAAATTGTCAAACTTTGATGTATACCAAAATTGATTGAATTTTTAAATAAATAGCTTAATAAGAAAATTATTTTAAATAAATGTGTGGTTGATCTGTAAAGATTAATTCACTCATTTAAAGTGTTAGATGAAGTACACCCAGACAAGAATTTAAGAGACTTTTTAGGGTTTTAGAATCAGAAAAATCACGTGTAAAAGACAGTGGAGTGGGGTCTACTATTCCTTCATTTCATGCAACCTTGAAGACAAACTTGTTCGTACTCTTTCGCCAGCGGCCTGAGTTAATATTTCGTATCCTCAGAATCCCGACATTTAACTGTGTTCAATTCCTAATTAATTATAGGGAAAATTTTAGCAACCGTCCTTAACTTTTTTAATTTTTGCAAATTT